>PVIH01005819.1:15982-51304 GCA_004025045.1 Sigmodon hispidus
GAAGAGTTAACAATAACTATACAGAGGATAAGAATGATAAGCATGGCTTATCAAGGGAAGAAATACAAATAAGATTGCTACACCTATATTTTCTTTGTGTTCATCTTTCCCTCTGAATTTTTTTTCCATCCCTGTATATCCTTATTCAAGGTCTCTTCCCCCTCCCAACACATCTGGTCATTTTTTCCTCTGCAACTCCTACTTTTAAACCTAAGATACTCAAGTCTGTATTCACCACACAGGTCTTCTGAATTCCCAAATAACATAGCCTAAGAGAGAGCATTATACACTGTAGGTAAATGGAATTCCCTTCATTTATAATGGACCTGCAGGACAAGGAGACCACGGTATAGTGCTCTCAGGAAAAATACCTATAGCTCCCCTTCTACATACTACAGAATGTGAAAACATCAGGCTGTGAATTCTCAACTTCCATTCTTCCCTCAACCACATACCATCATAGAGCTTGACAAAGCTGGAAGAACCTGAAAACTATTTGTTCCAATTCAGCACAAGTAAGCCAGCAACTCATCTCAAAATTCTTCTGTAATTTTTTAAAATTATTTTTATGAGGTAATGTGTGTCTACATGTATGTAAGTACAAAAAGTGAGGATGTTGCCAGATACTATAGGCATTGAATTCCCTGGATCTGGAGGTTGTGAGCTTTCTGACATGGGTGCCTAGAAAACAAATTTTGATCCTCTGCAAGGGTAGGACAACCTCTTAACTACATAGCCGTCTTTTATCCCTATTAAAACTCCTTAAATCCCATTCCCTTAATTATTTTCTAGTATTATATATACATATGTATAAGTGTATATACATATATATATATACATACATATATATAAATATATATAATTTAGATTTTATTTGAATATTGCTTAAGTTTTTTAAGGCTGTTGTTTGCATTTTCTTCCTATTTACAGTATGGTAACCTTCAATAAACTGTTTGACCACATCTTCTATACAATCTTTCTTATTCCAAATGACTTTTCACTTTTAGCTTTAAAATATTAGTTCCTACTGTTACAGTATCTGGTTTTTGATCTCTTGCCTATTTTCCCACCTCAATTTTTTAATAATAAATTATTATCTTCACTCATCATACTTCTTTCAGGTATCATGAATTAAACTTGAATATACTTTATACTAAGCCTGATTATTTGTCCTACAACAGTTTTAAATTCAAACAGCTACTATTAATAGTTGTTTGGTAAATTTAGTGTGACAATTGCATAGTGGCAACTTTGAATAGTTATGGTTGCTTTCTAAGTTAACAGCTATTTAAGGAATTATATATAGCAACCTTCAGGAGAAAGCATTTTGAGCACCTGGTCTGAGGAACTATTTTTTTTTTAATGCACAATATTGCTTGTTGTGGGATATCTTTTTGCACAGTGTAAAAATATGTCTCTGACTCAGGTGCCTTGTGATTGGATTACTAAATAGTTGAATGGCAATTGCCTATGCGAAAGAGAATAGGGTGGACTTCCAGGGAAGAAAAGAAAGATTATGGGTTATAATATAGCCATGGGAGACACCAGAGCTAATGACTATAATTTCATAATTAGAAAGAATTCTCTGGATCATTATTTGTTAGTTGATAGTCTTCAAAGGAAGTCAAGCAATAACTAGTGCCCAACAGGAAGAATGTAAATCCACATAGGGTCTGAGAAAAGTAAAAAATTTTCTGAACATGGAGTCAGAGGAAGCTCTCTGGTGAACCACAATGCTTGCAGCTTGAAGATACATGGTTCATTTAAGAGGCCGTGCTAGGAGCAACCTGTCCTACTCTGTGCCAAGGAGACTAGGTAGAAACTTAGTAGAGACAGGAACTTCCCACGGCTGGTGCAGAGAGATGGTGGATCGGATCCAGGCCTGAAACCACAAGCCTAAAGCTCAGTTCTCACCAATAAGAAAGAAGCATAGCCAGACACCAGCAGCACATGCTAAGCTGAGTCAATCTGTATTTGGCATTTCCAATTAAATTTTGAGCCGCTTTGTCAGAAAAATGCTGCAAATGTCCAGAAATTTATGTTTAGACTGAGAAAAATCACTGAAAATATAGAATGCTTAAAAATGTACTTACATGATAAAGAAAAAAATGCATATAGGCAGTGCTAGAAAAAATAATTAAATTTGATTAAGAATAATAAAGTGAAGCCTTTAAAAAGAGATTAAGGTAATATAAGAACAATAAACCACATAGAGATGGAAAATACCATAACACAGAGCATGTGACTTATATACAGTGCTGTATTAACTTTATTTTAAATGATAAAGAACAAAAAAAGACAGATTCTAGATAGTAAAAGACCCACAAAGTTGAACCAGCCAGTATATTCTGAGGATATCTTAATTTTAAAATGGAAGTCAGAAAACATGGTGCATTTTTGGGAGATATTATGCATTTCTAGTCACAGAAAATAAAAAGCTGTAGATTTCTTCAAAATTAGAATTTGATTGAATAAGACCACCCGAAAAACCTGCCTACACATCTGAAGAAAAAACAGGAAAACATGCAAAACAGGTGATATATATGCTACTGCCTCAACATGAGAATAGCTCAGAGACTATGTGAGACATAATAAATATTATTATTATTAGCTATAGAGTCCTTGTGACTTATTATTGCATGTCATCTTTTCATGTGGAAGAATAAAGATTTATGTTACTATTTAAATGGACATAAAAAGTTGACATATGTCTTTTACCTGCTAACACATGTAGCAAAATATCATCTTTAGCTGACATGGACTCACTGCACATCACATTCCATTTGTGTTAGTAAAGATATACATAACTTTAAAAAACTGTGTTTTTTTTTTGTTTTTTTTTTTTTTTCTTTTTTGAGAAGAAAAGGGTAACAGGGCACCAATTAAGACAAGCAAGTCAGGTTATCTAGCCTTTCAGAATGCCTTTGTTAGAGTTTCCTCAAAAATTTACATCCAGAAATTCTTTAAAGATGATAGATGAGATTGTCGAGCCTCAGAAACCACTCCAATCAGGACTTCAGAGAACTTCTGTACTTTTCCATCACACAGAGACTGGGCAACAAATAAAACAGTTAGCTCTCCCAGGACTAGATCATTATCTTAATTTTATCTGGGCCTGCTAAAGATGCCATCACCCCCAGACAACAGGAAGCACTGTAGCAAAAACAATGTTCATATTCCCAAAAGGTGTGGTGGGTAGTGATTTATTATTTGGTGGATTATGGATGTTTGTCATGGTTTTGTGAGGTTGGTTTCAAGTTGTTATTTGTCACAATAGAGAAATAGCCAAGCAAAGGAAATTTAATTAAGGGATTTCTTTCAGGAGAAGAAAGTAGGAGAGTATGCAAAAGATAGATTAAAGAATTCAGTTATTGTATCAGGTTTTCAACTAAAAAATGAACTACTACTATTAGAAGCACCGATTTGGCTTCCCATGGGTTGGTAGCTCCTCTGCTCAGAAGTGCCCAAGGGTACAGGCTCATGTAATTCACTAGAGCACGATTGGAAGCTGCTGTCAGAGGCATATGCCTGGTAGCACAGTGGGGGGCTGTTGGCCCATGCTGAGTGCAGAGTAAACCTGCTGCCCAAGAGTAAACCTTCCACCAAGACCAAGGCAGCACCAGACTCCTCAAAGGAAGAAACTGTGGGGAGCAGTTGCACCAAAGCCCCCACACCCAACCACAATGACATTTGCAGTCTGACACAAAAGACAAAGGAATTATGATGTAGACAGGAATTCAAAGTCAGCAACAACAAAAACCCACCTCACTTTTAGTTAACATGTGCCATTAAAGAAATTTGGGGATATTTTCAGGCAGAATGGATCCAGAAGAATTGAATGGTGCTCAAATTGAGAAATAATTATAAATATATCTATATAAGAGTAGACGTTTCCCACTATATATTAATTGAGGTTGCAGAAAGTTCTTTATATAAAACTTATTTAAAATTTTAATATTTCATCTTTGAAAATGTCTAATTGAGAAAAATCCATGATATTTTCTGGTATGAAAGTTTGACAATATTATTTTTTTTTATATTTTCTTAAATCATTAAACCATTTTAATATATGTTAACTACTAATAAATAGTTTATTCTATCTAATTCCATGTAAGCTTTTCCAATAAAAATTGTAATAACACGTTTACGTTTTCACTTTTTCTACAGATAAATTTATATTTAAAAATACCAAAAACAATCTATGAATACACACCACACACATGCTCACACACATTCACACACAAGACTGTTATAGAGCACCTGCCTGTTGGGTGTCTGAGCCCAGCCACCTGTGTTTTATTCCTGGGTCTCCAGGCTGCTGCAGGCCTCAGCTATTGTCATTTTTGCTGTGTGGGGGTGCCATTTCTGCCTGTACTGATGATCCTTCACCTTGAATTCAGAATATTCACCTCACCATGTTTACAGAGAACTATTTTGTACATAGAGTTTTCCAGGCACGTACTTTGCACCAGCCCTGTGTGGCTGATGTTTGTGTTAGCTGTCACAGTATGCACACTACTGTTTAAAGTTCCTTGTGGCTGTTCTTTTTGTAAAAAACCTCTCTGTTTCCTTCAGTAATGTGTCCATAGTGCCCTGTGTTTCAAGTTCTTTCCACTGGTGTACTCTTCATTTTCATGCCTCCCTGAAGACTTCACCCTGGGCCAAGGTTGTTCCTTGGTGCCCCAGCACAGGTGACACTGATTGTCATCCCTGGCCTGTTTTTCTCTATTATGGGAGACATTTGTCTTTTTGGCTGTGAGATCATGTAAAGCGGTTTGTGTAGTCCCCATGTAGGTGCTGTGGTCAGCACCACCTTACCCTGAATACTGGTATTCCCAGGTGCTGTGCTTGGCAGAAGAAACTTGCCAAAGCACATATATGTACGTGGGGTGTGTCCTCCGCACAGCCAAAGGATGGCTGCCTTACTCGGCATCAGCAGGACATCATGTGAATAGTTGTAACTTTCCAAACATTTTGTATCTTACTTTTAAAGCTCCTATAAGTAAAACAACTATTGGCTTTATTAAAATATACATTTTGTGAAAAGAAGGAACTACTATTCTCAAATATTTTACTTGGATTTGTGTATACAAATACAGCTTTAATGGTTGTGGTTTGCCCCTTGGGCATGTTTGGCTTTTTTTCTTGTTTGTTTGTTTAGAGACCACTAGTGAGTGAGTATATCCCCTGCTTATCTCTCTGAGTTTGTGATACTTTGCTCAGGAGGATATTCTCAAAATCCATCCATTTGCCTGCGAATTTTAGGATGTAATTTTTTCTTACTGCTGAGTAGTATTCCATTGTGTAGATGTACCACAGTTTGTTAGTCCATTCTTCAGTTGAGGGGCATCTAGGCTGTTTCCAGATTCTTGCTATTACAAATAATGCTGCTATGAACATAGTTGAGCTAATATCTATGGAGTGTGAATGTGCCTCTTTAGGGTATACACCCAGAAGTGGTATTGCTGGGTCCTTGGAGAGATTGATTCTCAATTTTCTGAGAAACCTCCATATTGTATTCCCAAGTGGCTGAACAAGCTTACACTCCCACCAACAATGGAGGAGTGTTCCCCTTGCTCTGCATCCTCTGCAGCATAGGCTGTCATCTGTGCCTTTTATCTTAGCCAATCTAACAGGTGTTAGGTGGTATCTCAAAGTTGTTTTGATTTGCATTTCTCGATCAGAAACAGCCTGGACTGACCCTTCAAACCCCACTCCAACTATAGGAACACCAGACTCACTCTTGAGGGAGGGGGCACAAAACTGGATTTGGCCGGGAGTAAAGAGTGATCCAAGCATTATTGGGTCAGTGGGACCATAGGACTGTCTGCTCCCTGCCCAGGGAGGGGATGGGGAGTTGCAGAGAAGAAAAATGACCAGATGTTGTGGGAGGGGGTAGGGACCTTAAATAAGGATATACAGGGATGGAAAAAAATTCAGAGGGAAAGCTGAACACAAAGTAAATATATATGTAGCAATCTTATTTGCATTTCCACCCTTGATAAGCCATGCTTATGATTCTTATCCTCTGTATAGTTATTGTTAACTCTTCCACATTTTAAATTCTTTTTACTGTTTTTTTGATAAATACAAAATAAAGAAGGAAAAAAAATAAAAACAAATCATGAAAAAAATAATAATAATAAATTACAACAAAAAGGAAAAAAAAATACAGCTTTAAGATTATTTTTGTTATACTGTATATGTATTTCACCTCTTGTTTAATATATTGTAATTATGGAACTCATTTAATTATTTAATGTAAATTTCTAGTTAAAAATTATTATTACAAACTATTTAGCACAAATAAGATATACAGGTTAGAAGTTAGTCATCTACAAATAAAAGATATGACCTTATTAAGACCATAATTCTTAAGATTAAACAGAGACATATTTTAGATAGACAGATGGTCTTCAAACACTTCTGAAACCTATGGAACATGGCATTTAATATATTTTAATAATAAAGGCTTTTCGTGAAAGTGAGAGATGTCTCATTCTGTCAGCAGGCATTTACATCAAAAATGTATGATGGACATAAAAGAACCTCCATAAGTCCTGTGTTTTCATTATGACAAATTTATTGATAAGAAAAACAAAAAAAAACAAAAAAAACAAAACTACCGTTGTCTTAACTGCTGACAGTATGCTGTCTAAATCGGACAGTCAAGACACAAAAAAAGCAACTCGAATTTTGTTAAAACAGAGTAGGACAGTACTTTAAAAATTCCTGCCTCAAAGAAAATTTTGTCAGTTATTTTAGGCATGTAGGTTGAATAAGTATGTCCCCAAATTGCAGAAGAACTTTGGGTAACTGTCCAAGCAGTCAGCTGTCTTTCTCATGTCTATAGTTTGGAAAGTTGTTTGATATAGACTTCCTGTTTACTCAGGTAATATTATATTCTTTCTGGATCTCTGATGGATTTGAAGATTAGAGCATTATAGTTTTACACTTGTTTTTGTTATCAGATTTTACAAAAGATATGTAAAAATTATAACATTGAAAAACATAAAAGGTAATACTATATATGTAAGTAAATGTTTTAAAAATGAGAAGGTATTTTTAGAATGGTAATACAAGTAATAATAGAAGATAAATTAGGTTCAAAACTTTGGACTCACCAAGGAAGTTTGGATAATTTCTTTGAATTTACCAAATAGAAATGGATTGGATATTTTAAATATAATTTTTACTTAAAAATTGCTCTTATTATCACGCTTTCTTAAAGTTAATTTTTAATTTATTTTATATAACAGATGCTATTGTTGTACAAAATTTTACTCTTTTATAGTTAGTATCTTCCTTATATAATTAGACAGAAAAGGAATGCCATGAAATAATCTTTGTACAATCTGTTGAAGGTGCCTTGTGATAGGATTAATAAAAAGGTCAATGACCAATACACAGAAAGGATAGAATATGCAAGATTTATAGGGAAATAGAGACAATCTTGATAAGAGTTTAGGTGTGTGGCAGACATTGAAGAGATCAGACATACAATAAAATTAAGGTAACTGAGGCATGTGGTAGAATAATAGATTAATAAAAACAGGATAATTTAACTAACAGCTAGTGAAAAAACCCTAAGCTAATGACCAGTTTTTCATAATTAATAAGAAGTCCCCATGTTAGATGGTGGTCCCAAAAGAAACATAAATAGCAACTGCCATATAAAAGTTCCATTTGAACATTATAAATAATTCTAATTAAAAAATGTTAGTGATATAAAACAAACCAAACTATACTATAACACCAAATATGTAAACCAAAACATATTGTGTAAGAACCATAAAAAGACAGCAAAAACACCTCCAAAATGTAGCCAAAAGTTTCTGGCCTCTTTGGGCCCACAGTCCATGGAAATATTTCCCACCAGTGGTCCTGCAGCAGCTTATGAAATAATTATTCAGAAGCTAATATTAATTATAAAATGGCTTATGGCTCAGGCTCATTAGCAACCCACTTACAACTTAACTTACCTATTTATATATTTTTTTTTGTTTTTTGTTTTTTGTTTTTTTTCTTCTTTATTTTGTATTTATCAAAAAAAAAACAGTAAAAAGAATTAAAAAAAATGCCGAAGAGTTAACAATAACTATACAGAGGATAATAATCATAAGCATGTCTTATTAAGGGTTAGGGTATTAATCTATGTCTTCCAATGTGCTTAGTGGCTTACCTGTACTTTCACATCCTGCTTCTTAGTAGCCAACTGTAGCATCTTCTTGAATGCATTCTTCTTTCTCTTTTATCTATATTTAGATTTTTTTTACCTGCCTTGCCAAAAGAGTTTCTTTAATAAGTAAAAATAAAGCATAATCCCAGTATCCAGAAAGACATCCCACAGAACTTCTCCTTATCTGTTTCCTCAAAAGGAAACATTTCAATTTCAACATAGCAAAATTACAAATGATAAGGCAGCTATTAAAAAAGAATTATAGTTATAATAGCTACCTATTTATATATAGAAACATTTGAAAAAATATTTTCTTATCTACCTTATACCTTTTATTATATTTAAGAAAAACTATAACTATAACTATCTAAACTTCAACTCCATCAAATACCACAGAAAATATTACTTGAGTAAAGAAGAATTACATTGAAAGCAACTCCAAAATTCTAGAAATGACAAAGACATCTGGCTACCTGGACAGCCAAGCAAAGTTCCTTTGTAATTTTCAGGAATTTATCTTTAGCCTAATGGCAGACTTTTTAGTGAAGCATAACCTTTGAAGGTCTGTTCTGTCCATTTTTGTAAGGGTTTTCAGTCACTTTTTACTGAATGTCTGGCAGTTTTGTTTTGTTTTGTTTTGTATTCTGCAAAGGAGCAATCCAAAAGACCACCTCCACTTGTCCATTTGTTCTGGCAAAGTTCTGGAAGTCACTTTCCTTCGGATCCTACATGACATTTTATATAGCATACTTTCAAGCAGTAAAGACAAGAACAAACTTTTGCCCATTGGCTATTTTTTGCCACAAAGAAAGTAAATCTCATATGAAGTTACTTTGATGCCCATCATCCTCTTGAAGTCAATTGGTGCTACTAGGAGCATACATGTCACATTGTCCAGAAAAGTCTATGTTCTTAAAATATTTTAAATGGCATATTGTTTAGATCTTTGAAGTATTAGAAGATTATCTATCTAATTGCAATATATTTTTGTAAATCTAAAAGAACTAACTAACATGACTGTGCAAATAATTATCATGGAAAATTGACTATTGATATATAGTTCTTGACTATAAATTAAAATTTTAAAGAAACTGCATAAACATAATACCTTAAAAAGAATACATGTATAACATATATACAGTATAACAGGTAACAGAATACAGTATAACAGAATTAAACTTAAATTTGTATCCATAATCTAAAATTCATATCAATGTAAAGTATTTTAAACAAACAATTGCTTTTGAAAGGTAGATTTAATAATTTACTCTTTTATCCTATCACATTTATATTATCCTATTTTTTAGAGATTGTATATAACCAATAACCAAATAATCTAAACAATGATAAACATCCATAATCTAACTTTGGGGACTGTGGGCATAGTTCTCTAAAACAGTTGCTGCAGATTGGGAGTGCTAGTAATCTTTGAAGGAGTCTGAGGCTAGATCATTTTAACAACCTCAAAACTAATGTGGATGGTGGATTATCTGGGCATCTCTTCAAATCAATGATTTTTCAAAAGGTCTTCCTCCTTCAAACCATATTTACTTAGAAGCAATCCATAGGTTGTCATCTTCTGTGGATACAAAACATCTTCTTTTACAAAGCAACATATACGTAGACTGAAATTTCAAAGTTGACACCTTCAAAATATATTGTTGGTTTAACTTAGTATTATTTATAATCAGATGTCTTTCTTTAGTTTGCTCATTAATAGTTAAAAGTTGAAGAGAAAGCACAATAATAAATATAATGCAGATTCTGTGTATTTTCCATCTTTTTGTGGCTTATTATATTTCTCAATGTTTATTTTCAAGGACTTTCTGTACCCTTTTTCTTTTTATCCCAAGGACCCCTTTTGTATACACACACACTCACTTTCTTAGAGATTTGCTCCATATGAATCTGTTTTATTGCATATCTTTAATCATTTTATTTTAACCAGGCAAATTTATGAACTGCTAAACTGTAAAGCACTTATTAGATTACTGGTTGCGCCCCACTTGGCTTTGGCATCTCAACATGGCAGATGTTCCAGAGTCACACTTACATTCCCACTTCTGGGAAGTAAAATTAATTATTGTGGAGCTGCAATTTCGGCCTATAGTTGTGCTGACAAACTCAAAAGCAGTAGCTCAAAGAAGCCTCTGTCAATTGCAGCTCTCTTGGTAGCAGCTGGCTACATCTTGAAGGCAGCTACTGAGAGAAGCTTCTCTGAGATTGAGACTAGAAAGCCTAGTGTGGCTCTAATTCTGTAAATTTAAAACTTCTCAACACCTTTTTTTAATTGCCCCACATTGGGCACCATTTATTGCCCTAAGTTTCTGTCCTGTCCTGGCCATATTCTGGAGGAATCTTCCCACACCTGGTCCTGTAGCCTCTTATAAATTAATTACTCAGAAACTAATATTAATTACAACCTCTTTGGCTTATGGTTCCAGCTCATTACCAAGTAGCTTTTAAAAATTAACTCAACCCATTATTATTAATCTATGTCTTGCCACATGCCTAGTGACTTATTGATACTAATTCTACAGCAAGTACATTTTAGAAGAATGACTTAAAAGAAATTGCAAAGAAAACTAAATAATAGTTCCAATGGTGTTTAAGTGCACAACAGCTGAATAATATAAGGAAAGTATTAGATAATATGAAGATGAATTCAACCAAAATAATTATGAATAAAAATGATCTGAAATGTTGGAAAGTACATAAAAATAAAATTAAAACTTTGTTCGGAAGTCTCAGTGATAGATCAGTGAAATGACAGGATTCCTATTACAAATCAAGGTAGAGGAAATAAACAGTCAACAAGAGTACAAACTATATGAATATACAATAGGGAATCCTGTACATACTTGATATTCCAAAATTGAGTCTTTATAGGTTATATTACAAAAGAAAATAATAATAAAAAAATTTCCAAAGTTTAGGTAAGAGATGTTATTATAGATGAGAGATTAATTTAGAACACCAAAGACAAGCCTCCTATCATGATTTGCAAGACAAATAAAGTATATTGAAATTATCAAAAGAGACATACCAAGTCAAATATAAAGCCAGCCCATCATCATAACAGCAGATTACTGAACTGACACTGTAAAACCTAGTAGAATTTGGAGTATGTCTTTTTAAGACAATAGCTGGCAAAAACTGAGGCAAAGTTGGAAATGGAAATGCTGAAGAAAGTAACCAGAACTACACATGCAAAGCATAATAAAAAAAAAGCAAGAGATGAAAGAGAGAATCTCTGGCATGGAAGATTCAATAGCATAAATAGATACATCAGTTAACCCTAACCCTAACCCTAACCCTAACCCTAACCCTAACCACTAAAAATAAAAAAGTCATAACACAAATTGTCCAGATTATCTGGGACAACATAAAAAGTTCAGTTCTGAGAATAATTAAAGTCAAAGAAAATGAAATGGAAGAAGAAGAAGAAGAAGAAGAAGAAGAAGAAGAAGAAGAAGAAGAAGAAGAAGACCAGGTCAAAGGAAGAGAAGATATATTCAACAAAGTCATAGAAAAAAAATTTCCCAACCTAAAGAAGGAAATGCCCATAAAGATACAAGAAGCTTACAGAACATTAAATAGAAGAGACCCCCACCAAAAAAAATGTCTGCTAGCCACATGATAACCAAGCCACTTACTTTACAGAACAGAGGAAAAGAGCTGCAAAAAAAAAAAAGGTCAACTTACCTATAAAGGCAGACCCATCAGAATAGCACCCAAATATTCAATGGATGCAATAAAATCAAGAAGGTCTTGGTAAAATGTTATATAGGCACTAAAAGAGCATGGCTGCCATCCCAGACTACTAAAGCCACCATAACTATCAATCACCATAAAAGAGTAAACAAGACTGACAGAGGCACAGAGTAAAGGCTTGGGAAAAGATTTTCTAAACAAATGGTGCCAAGACACAAGCTGGTGTGGCCATCCTAATATCTAACAAAATAGACTTCAAACTAAAATGAATCAAAAGATACCAAAATGAACATTACTTATTCATCTCAGGATAAAAACTATCAAGATGAGATCTCAATCTTGAATATTTATGTCACCAACACAAGGACACCTACATAAGTAAAAGGAATACTACTAAAGCTTAAACCTCACATCAAACATCACACACTAATACTGGGAGACTTTAGTACCCCACTTTCACTCTTGGATAGGCCAAGCAGACATAAACTCAACAGAGAAATAAGGGATCAAACAGAAGTTATAATCCATATGGACTTAGTAGATATATATGAACCTTCCACCCAAAGGCAAGGGAATATACATATTTCTCAGCACCTCATGGAACTATCACTGAAACTGACCACATACTCAGTCATAAACCAAATATCAATAGAGACAAAAAATATGGAAATAACTCCATGTATCATATCAGATCACTATGATCTAAAGTTAAAGTTCAACAACAAAATCACAGAAAGCCTATAAACTCATGGAAATTAAACATTTCTCAATTGAGCTAACTCTGGGGTCAAGGAAGAAGTTATGGAATTAAAGACTTTCTAGAATTTAATGAAAATAAATTCACAACATAACCCAAACTAATGGGACACAATGAAAGTAATCTTAACAGGAAAATTCATAGCACTAGATGCCTATATATATATATATATATATATATATATATATATATATATATATATATAAAAGCCTAGAGAAATATCACCCAAGAGAACTAACTTCATAGCTAAAGGCTTTAAAACAATTAGAAGCAAACTCAATTAGAAGGAGTAGATGACAGGAAATAGTCAAACTCAGGACTACAATCAATAAAATAGAAACAAAGAGAACAATACAAAGAATCAATGAATCAAATTGTTAGTTCTTTGAGAAAGTCAACAAGGTAGATAAACTCTTATTCAAACTAATCAAAAAGCAAAGAGGGAGTAACCAAATTAACAAAATTAGAAACAAAAGAGGAATATAACAGCAGACACCAGGAAATCCACAGAATTATCAGATCATATTTTGAAAATCTATATTCCAATAAAATCGAAAACCTGAAAGAAATAGACAGCTTTTTGGAGAGTTAACACTTACTAAAATTAAATCAGGATCAGATTAAAGACCTAAAGAGACCCATAAACCTAAATAAAATTGAAGTTGTTATTACGTCTCTCACATTAAAAAAAAAAGCCCAAGACCTGATGAATTCAGTGGAGAATTCTACCAGACAAGTAAAGAACTAATAGCAATACTACTAAAACTATTTCATACAGAAAAATACTGAAGAAACCTTTTTATAAGGCCTCAATCACCTTGATACCCCAGCTACTCAAAGATTCAAAAAAGAAAGAGAAATACAGACCAGTCTCCCTAATGAACACTGATGCAAAAATACTCAACAAAATTCTGGCAAACCAATTACAACACATATAAAAAAAATTCATCTACCACAATCAAGTAGGCTTCATCCCAGAATTGCAAGAATGGTTCAACATAAGAAAAACTATAATTGTCTTCCATCATATAAACAAATTGAAGAAAAATGACCACATGATTATCTCCTTAGATGCTGGGAAAGCCTTTGAGAAAGTCCAACACTATTTTTGATAAAAGTCCTAGAAAGATTAGGAACACAGAGAAAAATCCTAAGTATAATAAAGGCAATATACAGCAAGTTGACAACCAGTGTTCAACTAAATGGGCAAAAACTCAAAGCAATCTCACTAAAATCAGGAACATGACAAGAATAAAATTCTGGTGAATCAAACAACATATCAAAAACATCATCCACCAGAATCCAGTAGGCTTCTTCACAGAGATGCAGGAATGGCACAATATATAAAAAAAATGTGAATATCATCCATAATATAAACAAACTGAAAGAAAAAAAATGCATGATTATCTCATTAGATGCATAAAAGCCTTTGACAAAATCCAACACTCCTTAATAATGAAAGTCCCGGAGATATCAGGAATACAAAGAAAATACCTAAATGTAATAAAGGTAATATACAGCAAGCTGATAGCCAACATTAAACTAAATGGAGAAAATCTCAAAGCAATCTCACTAAAATCAGGAACAAGACAAGGCTGTCCTCTCTCTTTTTATATATTCAATATAGTTCTCAAAGTTCTAGCAAAAGCAATAAGAGAAAAAAGGGAATCAAGAGAATATAAAATGGAAAGGAAGTCAAACAATGTGTATTTGACTTATATAAGATATATAATCTTATTTAAGTCACCCCCAAAATTCAACACATACAGTTGATAAACACCTTCAGCAATGTAGCAGGATACAAGATTAACTAAAAAAAAAAAATAGTCCTCATATAACACTAAGGATAAAAAGAGTGAGAAAGAAATAAGGGAAACAACATCCTTTATAATACCTGCAAACAGCATTAAATATCTGACCATAGCTGTAACCAAACTAGTGGTAGAAATGTTTGACAAAACTTTAAATCACTGAAGAAAGAAATTGAGGAGGATATCAGAAAATGAAAATATCTCCTTTGCTCCTGGATAGGTAAAATCAACATAGTAAAAGTGGCAATTTTACCAAAAAGGAATCTAAAGATTCGATGCAATCCCCATCAAAATTCCAACACAATTTTTTACAGACCTTAAAAAAACAATACTCAACTTCATATGGAATAACAGGAAAGCCAGGTTCACCAAAACAATTCTGCTCAATAAATGAATGTCAGGAGGAATTCCCATCCCTGATTTCAAGTTACACTATAGAGTTACAGGAATAAAAGCAGAATGGCACTTGCATAAAAACCTACTTGTGGATCAATGTAATCAAATGGAAGACTCTGACATTAACCCACACCTATGAACACCTGATTTTTGACAAAGAGGCCAAAAATATTCATTGGAATGAAGATAGTATCTT
This sequence comes from Sigmodon hispidus, assembly GCA_004025045.1. Lineage (NCBI taxonomy): Eukaryota > Metazoa > Chordata > Mammalia > Rodentia > Cricetidae > Sigmodon > Sigmodon hispidus. The sequence continues at coordinate 31,036 of PVIH01005819.1, forward strand.
AAAAAAATGGTGTTGGCATAACTGGATGGTAGTATGTAGAAAAATGCAAATAGATCCAAACCTATCAACCTGCACAAAACACAAATCCAAGTTGATCAAAGAGTTCAACATAAACCTATCTACATTGAGCTTGATAGAAAAAAAAAGTGGGAAATACCCTCCAACGAATTGGCACAGGTGACTACTCCATAAATATAACACCAGTTGCACAGACACTAAGAACAACAATCAATAATTGGGACTGCTTTAATCTGAAACCTCTGTAAGGCAAAGGAAATAGTCACTAAGACAAACCAACAATCTACAATAAGGGAAATGGTCTTCACCATCCCCACAATTGGCAGAGGACTGATCTATATAATATATAGAGAACTCAAGAAACTAGAGCCCAAAAATCTAAATAACCCAATTAAAAATGGGGTTCAGAGCTAAAAAAGGAATTCTCAACAGAAGAATTACAATCAATTGAAAGACTTTTAACAAAATCTTCAACATCTTTACCCAACATAGAAATGAAAATAAAGACAACTTTGAGATCTTACACTGTTCATAATATCTATAATCAAAAATACAAATGACAGCCTGTGATGGAAAGGATGCAGAGAAAGGGAAATACTCCTCCATTGTTTGTGGAACAGTAAGCTTGTAGAGCCACTCTGGAATAACATATGGTAGTTCATCAGAAAACTAGCAATCAATCTCCCCAAGGATCCAGCAATTTCACTATCAAGCATATACCCAAAGGATGCACATTCATATCCCAAAATTATTATCTCAGCTATGTTTATAGCAGCATTATTCATAATAGCAAGAACCGGAAATAAACCTAAATTTCCCTCAACCTAAAAACGAATTAACAAACTGTGGTACATCAACACAATAGAGTACAACTCAGCAGAAAAAAAAGAAAGATGACATCCTAAAATTTACTGGCAAAGGGATGTATTTGGAGAATATCATTATGAGCAAGGTATCACAAGCTCAGAAAGATTGGTGTGCAGGATGTAGTCACGCATAAGAGGACTTTAGACATAAAGTAAAGAATACCCAAGCTGCAAACCACATCCCCTGAGTACCTTGAGATCTGGCATAACTTAAGAGAGACATCCAGGGAGTTCCCTTAGAAAAGAAAAGAGAGATGATCTCTTTTGCTAACTGAGTGCATAAAGGGCTTCAACCAAGAAAAGGTGGGAACAAATTATGAGAGTAGATGACTGAGAGGAACGACAAGGAGGGAGAGAAAAAAGAGATGAAGTTCTTAATAGAGGAAGCCAATGTAGGGTTGGAAAAAGACTAGGTGCTAGGGAAACTTACAAGAACTCATAGGATGTCCCTGGTGAAGTCTCCAACCAACAGTGGAGGGGTTGTCTAGATGAGGCTTCCCCTATAATCAAACGAATAACCACCCTAAGTGCCATCACAAAACTTACATACAACAATAAGTAGAAGTGTAAGCAGAGATTCATTGCTGAGCACTGGACAGAGCTCCTGATTCAGCTGAGAGAAGAGAAGGAGAATCTATATGAAGAAGGCGATAATGATTATGAGGAAATTCCCACAGTGATGGCTGGCTGGAGCTCTAGGGTGCTCCCTGTCCAAGAACATCCACTGGGAAACCATTGGCAAATTGATCTAGCCCCTCCAAGGCTAGGCAACTGTTGATTGATATGGGCAGTATGTGGAGCTTCGAGGGTTGGAATCAGACTGTGTTTCTGTGCATGAGCTGGCACCTATGAGCCCATTGCCTTTACAGAAACATCTAGCCCAGTCTTGATAGTAGGATGAGGAATCGGACTTGCCTGGAGTGGATGTGCCACGCTGAGTTGACCTAAATTGGGACTTCTTGCCCTTTTGGGGGATGGGATGAGAAGATGAAGAAATAGGGAGGGGAGAGGCTGAAGTCTAAGTGGGTGGGGTTCGGTAGAGGGAAGGGCAAGGGAGAAGGGGATACATGGATAAAAAAGAAATTATTTTATAAATAAAAATATATCCACTAATACTACATCTCAGTTTTGAAGATTTATGTCACAAGTGCAAAGGCACATATGTTTGTAAAAGAAACATTACTAAAGCTTAATCACACATTTATTCTTATACATTAATTATGAGAGATTTTAATACTTTTCTCTCATCAATACTTACAACATTCAGACAGAAACTAAACAGAAATAATACAACTAGTAAGTTTTCTTACTCAAATAGACCTAACAGATATCTACAGAGCATTTCACCCAAACACAAAAGAATGTAACTTCCTCTCAGCACCCCATGAATCCCTTTTCAAAACTGACCATATATATACATTGTCACAAAGCAACTTTGAAAAAATATAATAAAATCAAAATAACCCTTCTGTGTCCTATCAGAACACTATAGATTAAATCAGGCTTTCAATAGCAGAAATTATAAACTCATAGTAACTGAACAACTCTACATTGAATTTACACATAGACAATAAGAAAACTGAGAAGAAAATTAAAATTAAATACTTCCTAAATTTAATGAAAATGAATGGACAAGATACTTAAGCTTATGGAACACAATAAATGCTTTGCTAAAAGGAAAATTTATAGCACAAAGTGCCTGCCTAAAGAATTAGAGATATGTCATATTAGAAATGCAATAGCACACCTGAAAATTCTAGAACAAAAAGAATCTAACACAACAAAGAGGAGTAGACTATAAGGAAACATTCAAACTCATGGCTGAGATCAATAATAATAATAAAAAGAAACAAAAGGAACAATAGAAAAAATACAGAGTTGTTTTAGCTTTTCAGTTTGTTTAGTTAGTTTTTTTAGCTAAAACTTCAAGAACTATATTGAATAGCTAAGGGGAGAGGGGACAGCCTTGTCTATTTTCTGATTTTATTGGGATTGATTTGAGTTTTTTTCTGTTTAGATTGATGTTAGCTGTTGGCTTATAAATTGTCTTTATTGTATTTATGTATTTTCCCTGTATTCCTATTTTCTCCAGGACTTTTATCGTAAGGGAGTGTTGGACTTTGCTAAAGGCTTTTTCAGCATCTAAGGAAATGATCATGTGTTTGTTTTCCTTCAATTTGTTTATGTGATGGTGGACATTTACACTTTTTTGCATGTTGAACCATCCCTACAACTCTGGGATGAAGCTTACTTGATCATGGTGAATGACTTTTTTTATATGTTGCTGTAATCGGTTTGCCAGAATTTTGTTGAGTATTTTGGCATCAATGTTCATGAGGGATATTGTTCTGTAATTCTCTTAGTTTGTTGCATCTTTGAGTGGCTTGGGTATCAGCCAAACTCATAAAAAGAGTTTGGCAGTGTTCCATCAGTTTCTACTGTATGAAACCATTTGTTGCCTATTGGTATTAGTTTTTCTTTGAATGTCTGATATAATTCTGCAGTGAAACTATACGGTCCTGGGCTTTTTTATTTGGGAGACTTTATAACAGCTTCAATTTCTGTTGTGGTTATAGGTCTGTCTTGTCTTTAATCTGATTTTGATTTAATTTTGGTAATTGATAACTGTCCAGAAAGCTGTCCATTTCCTTTAGGTTTTTCTTCTTCTTCTTTTTTTTAGTTCTTTTTTTCTTTATATATTTTGTATTTATCAAGAAAAGCACTAAAATGAATTTAAAATGCTGATAAGTTAACAATAGCTATAAAGAAAATAAAAATCATAAGCATGACTTATCAAGGGTGATAATGCAAACAAGTTTGCTACACATAAAATTACTTAGTGTTCAGCTTTCCCGAAATCTGAATTTTTTTTCTATCCCTGTATATCCTTATTCAAGGTCCCTTGTAGAGTATAGACTTTCAAGCATGACCTGATGATTCTCTGGATTCCCTAGGTATCAATTTTTTTGTCTCCCTTACCATTTCTGAGTTTGCTAATTTGAATACTCTCTCTCTGTCATTGGTTAGTATGGAGAAGGTTTTGTCTATCTGTTGACTTTCTCAAAGAACCACATCTTTGATTCTTTGATTCTTTGTCATGTTTTCTTTTTCTTTTTTTTCTATTTTATTGCTTTCAGCCCTAAGTTGATTATTACCTGCTGTCTACTCCTTCTAGGTCTGTTTGCTTCTAATTGTTCTAAGGCCTTCAGCTGTGAAGTTGGATCTCTTTTGTGAGATTTCTGTTCTTTTCTCACATAGGCTTCTAATGCTATAAATTTTCCTTTTAACACTGATTTAATTGTGTCTCATAAGTTTGGATATGTTGTGGATTCATTTGCAATAAATTGCAGGAAATCTTTGAATTCTTTCTTAACTTCTTCCTTGACATAGAAGTGATTTAAAGTAGAGATGTTTAGTTTCCATGAATTTGTAGGCTTTCTGTGATTTTTGTTGCTGTTGAATTCTAACTTTAGATCATGGTCATCTGATATGATCCAAGGGTTGTTTCCCATTTTTTTGTATCTATTGATATCCGCTTTATGACCAAGTATGTGGTCAATTTTATAGAAAGTTCCATGGGGTGCTGAGAAATATGTATATTCTTTTGTGTTTGGGTGAAACCTTCTGTAAATGTCTATTAAGTCCATTTGTGTCATAATTCTGTTAGACCCCCTATTTCTCTGATGAGTCTCTGTCTGGTTAACCATCCAAGGGTAAAAGTGGTGTATTGAAGTCTTGCACGATTACAGTGTGATGTTTGATGTGGTGTTTAAGCTTTAGTAATGTTTCTTTTACATATGTAGCTCCCCTTATATTAGGGGCTTAAATATTCAGTATTGAGATACCATCTTGACTGATTTTTTTCCTGAGATGAATAAGTAATGTCTGTTTTGCTATCTTTTGATTGATTTTTGTTTGAAGTCTATTTTGTTAGATATTAGGATGGCCACACCAGCTTGTTTCTTGGGGCCATTTGATTGGAAAATCTTTTCCCAACCCTTTACTTGAACCTGTGTCTGTTTTTAAAGTCGAGGTGTGTTGTTTGTATGCAGCAGAAGTATAGCTTCTGTTTTTAATCCATTGTGTTAAGGGGTGTCTTTTTATAGGTGAATTTAGTCCATTGGTATATTAATGACCACTGATTGTCTCTAAATCTCTAAAGAATGAAGAAGAAAAAGAAAAATTTGCTGAAATTTAAAGAAAAGTATTAGAATTTCTGCTGCCAGATGCAAAAAAAAATACTCTTATAATAATATGAAACTACTTTTATTGGAAGAAAATCAAGCAATAAGATATATTTAAATGCAAATATCCTTATATTGAAGTGTTATGTATTTCTTTAAAACATCAGGCCTTGGAGATTTCTAATTAATAAATTTAACAATACTAGACTATATAAAAATGGTTTCCTCCTTGGAAAATAATCAATAAATATATACAATCAACAATTTTAAATCATTTTTAATTTAAAATATTTTTCCATACCCACCACTGCTCCCCCAGGCTACAATCCATAATGCCTGAGGAGCTATGAAACAGGATGAACTTAAGAAAGATTTTCATGGATTTCCCCAGGAAACTGAACTAGAGAAAAATCTCTTGAGTAAATTGGGATAATAAGGAGGAGCAAGCAAGGTGAGGTAGGAAGAAATCATGAGAGAAGAAGATGGTTGTGTGGAATGAACAACAAAGAGAGATAACAAAGAAATAAATATCTTGATAGAGGGAGACATTGTGGGGTTAGAGAGAAACTGGTGCTAGGGAAACATTAAAGAATTCACATGATGTCCCTAGCTAGGACTTTAAGCATTAGTAGAGAAGCAACCTATATAGGACTTTCACTATAATCAAATTAATGTCTTCCCCTAATTGTCATTATAGAACTTTCATCTAGCAACAGATGAAAACAGTAGCAGAGATCCATAGCTAAGTACCTGGTCAAGCTACTGGTCCAGCTGAAGAGGGTAGAAAGTATATGAGGAAAGGGATCAAGACCATGAGGAGGAGACTTACAAAGATGGCTGATCAGAATTATTGAAAGCTCACTGACTGAATTTTCACAGAGGAACCTTCATGGAAAGGAACTAAATTCTCCAAAAGTAGAGGACATTCAAAGAATATGGGCAGTTTGGGGAGCCTCTTTCAGAAGGACCAGAGTTTATTACTGGTGCATGAACTGAATTCTTAGAGCCTATTACCTACAGCAGAACACCTTACTCAAATTTGAAATGGCTAAGTCCTCAGACATATCTCTACTGTTTAAGTCAACATATCTTTGATATCACTTTGCATAAATAGTTTAAATATATATTAAAATAAGACTTAGTTATAACTATATATATTTGTATATGTACACAGACATATATTATGTTTATGCTGGCTGATAAAGATGCCTGAATTCCACAGACAAATGGATGGATTTGGAGAATATCCTCTTGAGCAAGGTATCATAAACGCAGAAAGATAAGCAGATGTGCTCACTCATTCATGAACTTTAAGTAAAAAAGCAAAGCACACCCAAGCTGCAAACCACAACCACTGAACAGCTTGGGATCTGAAGGACCTTGGACTCGAACTTTAGAGCCCATTCCCTCCAGAGGAACACCTAACCCAGTCTTGATATTGGGGTGAGGAAAGCTGATCTGCCTGGACTGGATGCTGAACTAAGCCACCTTGGGACCTTGGGACCTCCTGCCCTTGCTGGGGAGGAGATAAAGTGATGGGGGAAAGAGTGAGTGACTGGGAGGGGCGGGAAGGGGAAGGAAGTTTGAACAAGGGGATACATGGATAAAAAAGGAGACTTTATTCAAAAGTAAAGTAAAAAAAAAAAAAGACACCTGAATTTAGGGCTTATACTTGGAAAGAATCTGGTGGCCTCAGCATAATCATAAATGGATTCTCACTCTTTTTATTTATAGCTTACATTTAGAAATGGAAATCTTAGGAGACGGGTTAATACAAAGAGAAATTAATATTAAGTAGAGAGGAGAAAGTAAGAAGAAATTGTATATAGAGAGACTATATAAATACTATAGAATATTTTTACATATATAAACTATATGAAATATGATTGACACAGTCAAGAACATGTTCTGTGATCAACAACATGGAAAGACTTTAGGAACATCATGAATGTTTAGGAATTTCTAATTCTGAGAAGAGGTTATCTTTATGTTTACTGTCCAAAGAATTTATTTATCATATTTCTTAAGATTTAATAGAATTTTTTCCAGAGGACATACAAACATAAACTTTTCTTACTTCTTTATTATGAATAATTTTTTTATCCATGTATACCCCTGTACAGACTCCCTGCCCCCTCCCGTCCCTCCCAGTTACTCTCCCTTCTCCACATCACTTTATCTCCTCCTCAGCAAGGACAGGATGTCCCACAGGTAAAGAACTATAGAAAATGAACAGCTGCTGATAGAAAAATAAGTTTTGTTTGGATACACTCTCTGATAAGTTGAAAAATGGATTCCATTTATATAAGTCAACACTGAATGGACTCAGTAGGTTGTGTATGGTAGAAAATGATCACAAATTCCCTTTATGTGTCTAACTTGTGAATTCATTTACATCAAAGAATTATAGAAGAAATTTATAGCAGAAGAGGGAAGATTACTGAAGTATGCAAACAATCTATTATCAGCTATTGGATCTGTCACTTATGTGTGTTATATAGCCTTGTATTCGCTGAATATGATGGGGACTCCATTAAGTACAGGCTAGAACAGACATAGACGAACCTGTAAATGCAAGTATATGCTTCTCTATTGGATTGGGATCCTGAGAAGGTAAAGAGCTTTTGTGTTAATCCATAAAACAGAAAATCTGAGAACTTGAATTAGGCTTCAAAATAAAAATATAGTAGCAGTTAAAACAATAAAATCTTAAATGATAAATTAGACACACTTCTGATACAGATAATTTTCTGGAGTTTATATCCTAACTCATATACTGTGGAACATGTCATGTTGGCATGTTTTCTTTGAGTCTAAGACGATAAATATTCTTTGACTTTGATTGGAAAAATATTCTTGTCTATTCTACAATGACATTATTAATAAATCATAAATTTTTAATAAAGATCTGTTTTGAATGAAACTTTGGAAAGTGCATCCTTTATCTTTAATAGTAACATCAACTTTATATCCAATGAAACAGAAAATACATTAGAAAGACAATTGTTACATATAAATACACCAGTAAAACATCTGAGGTCTTGTTCCCACCAGCTAAGTTACTCTCTAAAAATATACATCTATAATTACTACACTGTATGTTTTGGAAGCTCAAAGATGGATTTTGAATGCTTTCATCCCTGAGAAGTGATAAATGTTTAAAAAGATGCATGTGTTCATCTGACTTAAATGAGCCACACACAATATTACATATCCTGAAACATCACATAGTTTCCCATAAATATGTAGAAATTTCATGTTCTTCTCCACCAGCTACTCATATACATATAATCATAAACTTCTGTGTGTTTGTGTTCTTATCAGTTATCCGAAACTCAAGATGTTGGTTTAAATTTACATATTTAAAGAAACAAAGGTAAACAGAAGTCCAACAGGCTTTGGGTTTCTGATTTTCATACCTTGTCTTACATTTTCGGTTCAGTATTTCTGTCTATGATGCCCCTTCCAACTAAAGCAGACCTAAGTATGCTTAAGTTGAACTGACTGCAAATGGGAGTAACTTAGGACTGCAAAACTGTACACTGTACATGTGATTTTTACATCTAAAGTATTATATATATATATATATATATATATATATATATATATATATATATATATAGTGTGTGTGTGTGTGTATAAAGTATTTTCATTTATAATACTTTGGACCTACTGCATCTGTGAGAGCATCTCTGGGAGCCTGAGAATTTTTTCCCTTTTTGCTTCAGACAGCCCAAGACTGATTGATTTTTTATTTTACTTTATCTCAATAAAGTTTAACTTTAAAGGAGTAATTAAATACATGAACAGCATTGGCTTTTGTAATACTTTTGGGACACCCATCATGATACAGTGCTTTCTGGGTGTTTGGAAATTATCCAAAGGGAAATATAGAAACTCATTTTTTGGGGAGGGAAAATGTCTATCTGGTTGACATGCCAAATAAAACTTTATTCAAAATTTTTTATCTAGATCCCTAGATCCTAGTCACATATATGAGTAAACAATATGCTAAATTCAGTACTGTAACTTGAGTAATGGTGTGAGTGCTCTACTCTCAGTATTAGATTGGCAATGAATTCAAAAGCATCACTTGAATACCCTGTGTACATGATGAGCTGTGGTGACCCTTCTGAAACTCATTGGCATCACTGTGTTTCTTTTTAACTGTCTTGTGGTACCATTTTAAAAAATGATCTCAATTTATAGTTTTCATATGTAATCTTCAAAAATACCTCAAGTATCTGATGGCTCCAGAAAGTGAAGTTATTTCCCCATGAAATGACTTAAATAATATTTTGGATATTTGCAAATGATTTACACCATGACTCACATACCCTAGCATCAATTTCATAGAATATAAAATTATTATTTGCTTTGGGTTATTTAAAATAAGTGAAAGAGAACTTATATCAAGGACTTAAGAAAATAGAAGCTACTTTGAAACAATATCTTTTCCCACATATATAAAAAGTGAATGAGAGATGCCTCTATTATTTACTAGAGACAATACACTTGTTAAATAAGTCTTTATCTTATGCAGCCTCATTTTCCACTCTGAAATCTAATATAATTATAACAAGCAAAGGAAAAATGACCTGTGTTAGAAATGTAGGTAAGAGATATTTCCACTTTGTATGATGATGTTCAGAGATGTTAGGTAGTTTTCTATCTACATGCCTTTCATTTTTGAAATACATATCTGATGATGCTAATACATTTCTTTAAATACTTTTACTACAGCTTTGCTTTTTAAATACTTCCCTTGTGATTTATTTTTTAATTGCCTTAGTGTATGAGTATTTGCCTATGAGTGTATGTATGTGTGTGTTCATATGCATGCGAATGCCATGTTCCCATACAGAGAGTAAAGGACAACTTGGGGTTTTGTGTTTGCTCAGCTTGTCATTTGAGTCCCATAGATTAAATTCAGGTTGTCACATTTGCAAGACTGGCATCTTTGCTCAAAGAGTGATCTTTCCAGTTCTTACTGAATTTCTAAAATAAACTTTCTGAATAGACTATGAGGTTCACTTTATGTGGCTAATTTTTTTCAAAAAAATGTGAAATATTAACCTTCCATTAAGAATATCTGAAAGAAAATGATTCAATTATAAGGCCTTCAAAATTCAACAGTTGATCATTACTTTCAAATACTCTAAAATAATATATAAGAAGTATTTTTATGCTAAGGAAACCATTTTTAATGGAAAATTTATCAGGAATGTCTATTGTCTGAAAGATGATATAAGTTCATCCTAATTATGTGGTTAAAAATCAATCAAACATATTCAGGGAAATATTAATAGAAATAATGTGTTTGAGTTCCAAGAAAGAGAAGCAACATCAGGATGCACCCCAGAAGAAAGAAAACCAATGTCAGTATGTAAGGACCTGGATTCATTCTGGGGGCAGGGCCCAGGTCTGTGAGTGAACTTTAGCAGTAGCCAATGCATTCAAAGGTTGAATTTACACCAGAAAGCACCAATGGCTGCTGCACCTTACAACTTTGCCCAATCCTGTAATGTCAAAGTGACATCTTGATTACATAGGATTTTTTTATTTTATAGACCCCCCATCCATCGGGGCAATGGTCTCTTACCCCCTCTTCTGTGCCCCCGGGTACTAGTTCTTTGTATGTAGCAATGAAATCTCCACTCTTCACAACGTGAACAGCTTCCCTGGTGGCAAGCATGAAAATTCTTACATGAGGGCATAATAAGTACTTCTACTTGACCAGTGAGAAAAGTCTCAACTTAAAGCCAGAATTCTAGAGAAAACTTTGCAGATGAAGAGTGACACTGGCCTGGTAAGTTTGATCAGAGGTTAAAATGCTTATCTCCAGGTCATTAGGCCTGATTCCTCTAACCAATGTTGTAGGAAAGAGAATCAACTCCCACAGGTAGTCTTCTGAATTTCTATACTACAGTAGTACTAGTCCTTCCTCCCATATATAAAAATATGTCATGTAAAAGAAACAAACGTGATGTATACACAGGTCAGGGAACCTTGATTAGTGAAACAGAGTCAATTATTTCATCTCTTGATCTTCAGTAGCTAACATCTGGAAAAGATAGGAGCTACATACTCACATCAGAAGTACTGTGTGTATGCATAGTTTCTATATATGTGTCTGCATGAGAATGATCAGCTGTAATACGTTCCTCTTTATATATAGCATATGCATATACATATATACTACCTATATTGATATAAACTTTATAAAGTAATGTATATAACTGTGTGATGCCATTTTAGGACTTATTACTGCAAACCTAACAAAACTTAAGTTTTCTCCAAGGAAAAGTCACTTTGATAAAGTTCCATGTTATTTATTAGAATTCTGGTAGCTTAGATGAAGACTCTTACATGCTGTATGACATTTGTAGAACTGGCTAGTTTTTGAGTAATGACGAAAAATTGATTTGACAATTTTACATTGTGAAGCTAGGTTTTCTGAGAGAGATAAAATAGTTTTTCATGTAAAGTCATTATGATTTCTTTAGTACTATGGTCCATAGTGCTCATTTTCCCTGAATATTAAACACTGAAGCCCCAACCCATAACCTGGATAATATAACTCTACTTAAAAACCAAGTCTTTAAATGGATTATTAAATTTAATACATGTCTCTAGAAATGGCTAAGTTAAAACATGTTTGGTAGGGTGAATGACACCCATTCTTACTATTGGCCTTTGGAAAGAAGAATTGCAAGCCCACAGGAAGACAGAAATGTGGCACCTGTGAAAAAAGAAGACAAAAAAGTTAGTCATCTGTAGATGAAGGGAGAGAGGACCAATGAAAAACAAACATGCAAACACTTTAATATTGGACTGCCAAACTCCTGAGTTTGAGATATGAGTGATTGTCTTTGTTATTTGGTTATGATTGTGGCATTTTCTTGAGGTATTTCCAGCAAACGCACTTGTCATTAGATACATATTGATGAATGCTGTTATTAATATTTGTATGATAAATTATACACAAGAACATTATTTATTAAGGTCAATTATTGTTTATTTTGTAGTGACATATACTAATGATTTTGCAGATGTACTATATATATCCATTCTATTATCATTAATCCATCAAAATCAGAACTCATATTACAGAAGGAAATAAAATATTAATATCATTAGTCTATTTTGTAGAAAATGCCACTTAGTATTTAGTTTTCTATGTACATTTTACCTACATATATTTAATATTTGTGATTTATATTTGCAAAGTTCTGTAATTAATTAAGGAAAAGTAATGTACCTGTTCTCACAATCTTATGATATATTCTAAATAAGAAATAGTTCCTTCAGTGGATGCACTCCTTTTAACTTTGACTTTACATTTTGACAGAAGAACTTAAAAATATAAATATTAAAATAAAATTCAATTTGCTGAATGCTTACATTTATTTATATTAATTTAATTTTCTTCATTTGATTAGCCCATGCCTCATCTCTAAAAAAATATGTATAGAAATAATTCTTACAAAAAAATAAGGTAGAGTTTTAAATGGAAATCTGTATTTGCTTACACTACCAGAAAGATGTGTGCATACTTTAAAAAAAAGTAGTCATGCTACAAAGTGATGTCATCCTGAATAAAAGAATTAAGAAGACCAACATGATGGAAAACTATGTTTTCAATGCATGATAAAACTGCATTCTGCATGAAAATTTCTTCCAGAAAATGTCCAGACATTTTGAATCTTCAGTAGTACAAAACTTATAAGAATTAATTTGGCATCTCTAATATCACTCTGACATGAATTAGTTAGTGATATATGAGTGCGTATATATGCTTTGAAAATTAATGTGATGTTTTTGACATTACTTTTATATTAATATGGTTTGAACCATTCAGTCAGATTTTTATTTTCAAATCTCAATAATAAATAAATAACTGACCAAATATTTTATTATGAGATTTATTGTGCTGTAAAAGTGAATTATAAAACTGAATTTTCATTTGGTTAAATTAGGCAAATTTATTACTGACAAATTACTTATAATAACTTAATTGACAGCAATATATATTTTATTTTACATAAAATGTGAAATAAAAGTATTTAAACTGTCAATCTAATTGTTTTGCCTAGCACCTTTCTAAATTGTGCACTAATCATAAATTTTAATATTTAGAAATCAATTCTGGCACTTTTGCATACAATTTAATTGTTGTACTATTACTCTGTGAAATTTTGGTTTACTAGGTAGAAATTCTATTGCCACTATTTAGGTAATTGTACTTTTACTATAAAGGGAGGGGTTGGTAGTGATAGGGTGCCTACCACAGCTAGTAATCACAGTTTGGACCTATGTCACCTTCAGAGTATAATTTTTTTATTGTGAAAATTGAACTTCATTTTAAAGTTAAAGTAATTATAATAATAAAACTTAATTCAGACTTTAACATCTTCCTTTATCATTATTATTAAAATGAATAAAAATGCAATTTTTCTGTGTTCTCACAAAGTATATTATATTAGTCCCCTTTTAGCAATTATAAAAAATACTCAAGGCAAGTTACATTTATCAAAAGTTATTCTTTTTTTCCAGCATATCTTTATTTCTTACTTGCTGATTTTATATCAGGCATCTCATCAAACTAAGTTGTCAGATCTCTCAAATGCATACCCACTCATGTGATCTACCCATTTACAAAAAAGCTCATTCATGTTGCTTATTTACTTAATGGAGCATAATTAAACTCCCTGTAGCCAGCCCTTTAAAAAAAAAATCCTTTCTCACCAACACCGCTGCCAGTGGTCATCAATTCAGAAGTGAAGCACTGTGTAATTTAGTTATGTTCCAGCCTTGAGCTCTTGAATACAATGACATCTCTTTTTATATAAATATTTTTTTACTCCACTAATGAGCCAGTATATCTGCTGCTTATCTTTCTGGGTTTGTGATACCTCGATCAGGAGGATATTCTGCAATTCTGTCCATTTGCCTGCGAATTTTAAGATATCATCTTTTCTTACTGCTGAGTAGTACTCCATTGTGTAGATGTACCACAGTTTGTTAATCCATTCTTCAGCTGAGGGGCCTCTAGGTTGTTTCGAAGTTCTTGCTATTACGAATAATGCTGCTATGAACATAGGTGAGGTAATGCTTTTGGGGTGTGAGTGTGCTTCTTTGGGGTACATGCCTAAAAGTTGTATTGCTGGATCCTTGCGGAGATTGATTCTCAGTTTTTTGAGAAACCACTATACTGCATTCCTGAGTGGCTGAAGAAGTTTACACTCCCACCAAAATGGAGAATTATTCGTCTCACTCCGCACTCACTACAGCATAGACTATCATTTGTGTTTTTAATTTTAGCAGTTGTGACAGGTGTAAGGTAGTATCTCAAAGTTGTTTTGATTTACATTCCTCTGATGGCTAAAGATGTTACCCATTTTTCAAGTGCCTTTTAGCCATTTGTAATTCTTATGCTGAGAATTGCTTTTTAAAATTCTGAACCCCATTTTTTTAAATTGTGTAATTTAGGGTTTGAGGCTTTAGTTTCTTGAGTTCTCTATATATTTTAGACATCAGTCCTCTGTAACTTGTAGGGTGGGTGAAAATCTTTTCCCATTCTGTAGGCTGTCGTTTTGTCTTATTGACGGTGTCCCTTGGCCTTACAGATCTGTTTCAGGAGGTCCCACTTATTGATTGTTGTTCATAATGTCTCTGCTATTGGTGTTATATTTAGGAAGTACTGAACTGTTCCGATGCATTGGAGGATATTTTCCACTTTCTTTTCTATCAAGTTCAGTTTAGCTGGGTTTATGTTTAGGTCTTTGATCCACTTGGATTTGAGTTTTGTGCAGGGTGATAGGTCTGGATCTCTTTGCATTTTTCTACACACTACCATCCAGTTATGCCAAGACCGTTTGCTGAAGATACTACCTATATTCCATTGAATATTTCTGGCCTCTTTCTCAAAAATTATGTGTTCATAGGTATGTGGGTTAATATCCAAGTCTTCAATTTGATTCCATTGATCGACATGTATGTTTTTAAGCCAGTACCGGGCTTTTTTTTATTACTATAGCTCTATAGTATAACTTGAAGTCGGGGATAGTGATGACTTCTGAGGTTATTTTGTTGAGCAAAATTGTTTTGGCAATCCTGGATTTTCTGTTTTTCAAATAAAATTGAATATTGCTCCTTCAAGGTTTGTAAAAATCTGTGTTGGAATTTTGATGAAGATTGCACTGAATCTGTAGATTGCTTTTGGTAGAACTGCCATTTTTACTATGTTGACCCTACCTATCCAGGAGCATGGGAGATCTTTCCATTTTCTGATATCTTCTTCAATTTTTTTCTTCAGGGATTTAAAGTTTTTGTCAATCAGATCTGTTACTTCTTTGGTTATAGTTACTCCAAGATATTTAATGCTATTAAAGGTGATATTTCCCTTATTTCTTTTTCAACTCTTTCATCTTTAGTATATAGGAGGGCTACAAATTTCTTTGATTTATACTGTATTGTGCTAAATTGCTGAAGGTGTTTATCAGCTATATAATTTTCCTGGTAGAATTTCATGGGTCACTTATGTATACAATCATACCATCTGCAAATAAAGAAAGTTTCACTTCCTCTTTTCCAGTTTCTATCCACTTTGTTCTCTTGTGTCTTTAGCTGAATATTTGAGCACTATGCTGAATAGATAAGGAGAGAGGGGACAGCATTGTCTAGTTCCTGATTTTAGTGGGATTGCTTTGAGTTTTTCTCAATTTAGTTTGCTGTTAGCTATTTGCTTGTTGTAAATTGCCTTTATTATACTTGGGTATTTTCCCTGTATTCCTGATCTCTTCAGGACTTTTATTGTAAAAGAGTGTTGGATTTTGTCAAAGGGTTTTCAGCTTCTAAAGAGATGATCATCTGCTTCTATTTTTTCAGTGTATTTATATTATGGCTGACATTTAGAATTTTTCATATGTTCAAACATCTCTGCATTTCTGGGATGAAGCCTACTTGATCTTGTGGAGTGACTTTTTTTATATGTTGTTGTATACAGTTTACCAGAATTCTGTTGAGAATTTTTGCATTAAAGTTCATGAGAGGAATTGGTCTGTTATTCTCTTTCTTTATGGTGTCTTTGAGTGGCTTAAGTATCAGGATTATTGTGGCCTCATAAAAAAGAGTTTGGCAATATTCCCTGAGTTTCTACTGTATGAACATTTCAAGGAGTATTGGTATTAGCTTTTCTTTGAATTTCTGGTAGAATTCTAAACTGAAACCATCTGGGCCTAGGCTTTTTTTACTTGGTAGACTTTTAATGACAGCTTTAATTTCCTTTGGTGTTATAGGACTGTTTAGGTATATAATCTGATCTTAATTTAATTTTTGTTAGTGGTACCTGTTAAGAAAGCTGTCCATTTTGTCTAGGTTTTCGCTTTTTTGTGGAGTATAGATTTTCAAAATATGACCTGATCATTCTCTGGATCCTGAGGGTCTGTTGTTTCATTTATGATTTTGTTAATTTGGATTTTCTCTCTCTCTCTCTCTCTCTCTCTCTCTCTCTCTCTCTCTCTCTCTCTCTCTCTCTCTCTCTCTCTCTCTCTTCCTCTGCTGTTTGGTTGGTATATTTGGATTTTGGATAAGGGTTTATCTTCTTGTTGACTTTTTCGAAGAACCAACTCTTTGATTCATTGCTTCTTTATATTGTTCTTTTTGTTTTAATTATATTGATTTAAGCTCTAAGCTTGATTATTTTTTGCCATCTATTTCTTATATGTGAGTTAGCTTCTAATTGTTCTAGGACTTTTAGCTGTGGTGATATTTCTCTTGAATGGGATTTCTCTAGTCTTTTCACATAGGTATCTAGTGCTATTAATTTTTTTCTTAAGACTAATTTCATTGTGACCCATAAGTTTGGGTATGTTGTGGATTCATATTTGTTAAATTCTAGGAAGACTCTGATATCTTTCTTAATTTCTTCCTTAACCCAGAGGTGGTTCAGTTGAGTAATGTTTAGTTTCCATGAGTTGGTTGGCTTTCTGTGATTTTTGATGTTGTTGAACTCTAACTTTTGTCCTTGGTGATCTGATATGGTACAAGAAATTCTAACTATTTTTTATATTTGTTGATATTTGCTTTATGACCTAGTATGTGGTCAGTTTTAGAAAAAGTTCCATGTAGTGCTAAGAAATATGTATATTCTATTTGTTTAGATGGAAGGTTCAGTATATATCTACTAAGTCCATTTGAGTCATAACTTCTGTGAGATCCCTTATTTCTTTGTTGAGCTTCTGACTGATTGACCAATTGTGAAAATGAGACATTGAAGTCTCTCACTATTATTGTGTCAGGATTGATATAAGGTTTAAGCTTTAGTAGGGTTTCTTTTACATATGTAGGTGCCCTTGTGTTATGGGGCATAGATACTGAGGATTGAAATTTTGTCTTGGTGGATTTATCCTGAAACAAATAAGTAGTGTCCATCCTGGTCTTCTTTTATTGATTTTGGTTTAAAATCTATTTTGTTAGATGTTAGAATAGATACACCAGTTTGTTTCCTAGGGCTGTTTGATTGGAAAGGCTTTTCCCAACCCTTTACTGTGAGTCTGTGTCTATCTATGAATTTGAGGTATGTTTCTTGTATGCAGCAAATGGATGATTTCTGTTTTTATATCCATTGTCCTAGGATGTACCTTTTTGTAGATGAACTGAGTCCTTTGATATTAAGAGATATTAATTAACAATGATAAATATTCCCTGTTATTTTTTGTATTATCTTATATTTCCTTTTTGGGGGGAGGGTTCTGTGTGGTTATCAATTGTTTGTGGTTACATGTGAGTTTCTGGTTTCCTTAGGTTGGAGATTTACCTCTAGAGCTTTTTGTAGGGCCAGATTTGTGTTTAGGTATTATTTAAATCTGGTTATGTCAGGATATATCTTGTTTATTCCATCTCTGTTGATTATTAGTTTTTCTGGATAAAGTAAGTAGTCTAGGTTGGCAGCAATGCACTTTTAGTGTCTGTATAATGTCTGACCAGGACATTCTTGCTTTCATTGTTTCCATTGAATATGTTTATATTATTTTGATGGGTCTGCCTTTATATGTAATTTGGCCCTTTTCTTTTGCAGCTCTTTAAATTTTTTCTTTGTTCTGTGTGTTTTTTCGCTTGATTACTATGTGGCAAGCAGCCTTTTTTGGGAGGGTCAAATCTATTTGGTGTCCTGTAAGCTCCTTGTATCTTTATAGGTATTTCCTTCTTTAGGTTGGGAAAGTATTCTTCTATGACTTTATTGAATAAATTTTCTGTACCTTTGAGCTGGTGTTCTTCTCCTTCGTCAATTTTAATTTTTCTCAGGTTTGGCCTTTTCATGGTATCTCAGATTTCCTGGACATTTTGTGTTATGACAGTTTTGGTTTTAGTGTTTCCTTTAACTGTTGTATTTATTATCACTATTGAGTCTTTCACTCCAGTGATTCTCTCTTCCATCTCTTTGATTCTGTTGGCTATGCTTGAATCTGTGGTTCCAGTTCTTTACTTCATGTTTTCTATTTCTTGCTTTGTCTCAGTTAATGCCTTCTTTATTACTTGTATTTTAAGTTTTAATTCCTGGAATGTTTCTTTCATCTGCTTATATCCTTTTCTTGGTTTTCTTTATTTTCTTTCAGGAATTTGATCATCTCTTTCAATTTTCTGCTTGTATTTTCTTATATTTCTTTAAGGGAGTTTTTTATATTCTCTTTTAAGGCCTCTATTAGTTTCATAAAGCTGTTTTTAAGGTCATTTCTTTATGTTTCCTATTTATTGCTATGTTCAAGGCTTGAAGCTATAGAACCACTTTTCTTTTGGTGGTGTCTTCTTGATCTTTGTATTATTGTATGTATTCTTGCACTGGTATCTGCTCATTTTTCCTTAGTTAGTTAGTTGGTTGGCTAGTTCTTGGTTGGCTCTTGGTGAGTTGTGGGTCTGAGGGCTTTTAATCAGCTGTGTGCTCAGAGAATTGTTTGCTCCTCTGAGATTGCAGTGCTATGATGCCAACTGTGGTCTGTGCATGCTGTGATCTGCTGAAGGTGTGCCCCTTCTTCAGGCCTTGGTTTGGAAAGAGGAAGTCTCTGCTTGGCCTGAAGGGGGGGGATGACATTCTCCTCTGACCTCCCAGCTGTGTGCCCAGGGGCTCGGTTGTTCCTGTGCTGTCTGCTACAATTATGCCAACTGTGGTCTGGGCAGGCTATGTCTTACTGAAGCTGTGGCCTGTCTCAGGGACTAGGTTCAGGGAGGGCAAGTCACCACTTGGCCTGAAGGGGGAATGAACCTCACCTCTGACCCCTCAGCTTTGTGCCCAGGGTCGTGGCTGCTGAACATAATTTTCAAGTGTATGGTCACCTTTGAAAATTTTCATTCATTCCATTTGTACTTCTATAGTAAATTATTGAACATTGGATACTTTTATTTTATTTATAAAAGAAACTCTTTTTAAACATGTATCCCTTTGCTCCCCCTCCCAATCCCTTCCAGTCAGCCTCCAGCCTTCCTCCTCCCCATATCCCTATTCCCTCCCCAAAAAGGGCATGAAGTCCCAGGTTGGATCAGCTCTGCATCCACTCCAGGCAAGTCTGATTTCCTCATCCTAATATCAAGACTGGTTTAGGTGTTTCTCTGGAAAGAATAGGCTCTGAAGTGCCAGTCCATACACAGAAACAGTCTGATCCCTCCCCTTGAGGTTCCACATACTTCCCATGTCAGAGGACAGTTGCCTAGCCTTAGAGGCCCTAGTTCCTTTTTCTGATGGTTCCCAGTTGGCTGTTCTTGATTCAGTGTGCTCCCCAGAGCTCCAGCAAGCCATCACTCAATTTTTCTCATATTCACCATTGCCTTAATCATATAGACTCTTATCTCCCTCTCTCAGCTAGACTAGGCACTCACCCAAATGTTCAGCCATGTATCTCTAACTCTACCTCTATTCATTGTTGGATGTAAGTTTTGTGATGAAACTTTAGGTGGCTATTCATTTGATTATAGGAGAAGTCAAGTCTTGGAAACATCTTCACTATTGGTTGGAGACCTAACCAGGGACACCCTGTGAATTCTTAGAAGTTTCTCTAGCACCCAGTCTTTTTCCAATCTCACATTGTCTTCCTCTATTAAAATCTCCAGCCACTTTTTTCTGTCCTTGTTGTTCCTCTCACCGAATCATCTCTTTCACTAATGATTTGTTCCAACTCCTTCTTGGTTTCAACCCCTTATGCTCCC
>PVIH01005819.1:51404-96635 GCA_004025045.1 Sigmodon hispidus
AAAAAAAAAAAAAAAAAAAACAAAAAAAAAAAAAAAAAAAAAAAAAAAAAAAAAAAAAAAAAAAAAAAAAAAAGCCATTCTAAAATTTTCAGGCAAATGAATTGATAGATTTGTGGATTTGGAGATTATCCTCCTGAATGAGATATCACAAACCAAGCAAGATAAGCATGGGATGTAGTCACACATAAGTTGACATTAGACAAACAGCAGAAAACACTCAAGCTGCAAACCACAACCCCAGAACAGCTTTGAACCAGATTGGATTCTTTAAATATAAAGGAAATGTAAGTTTTTCTCACTTCTTTGGAGACTTGGATTTGTAAGAACAAATTTTGATTATTGAGTATTTCCTAGGGATCTCCCTCTGGCTTTTTGCTTCCTATGGTAGCAAGGAGACCAAATGCATTTGGGTTTTTCTAAAATGACACTGACATTATTCACAAGTGTTTAGCCTCCTGGTCTACTCATTTCCTGAAAACTCTCATCTCCTAAATTTATCAATTGCCTGTCATCACATTTCAAATTCTAATTTAAAGAAGAGCAAAAGCATTGGAGCCATAGCAATTTTTTTTTCAGTATTTTTAGATAAACCAGATCATCTCACAGATTGCAATTTAATTTTTGAATCTGAAACTTGCTCGAAATTCAGGAACAAGATGGGAAAATTTTCTGTGACTTTCTTATTCTTTCATACACATAAGTAAATATGTTTTCTTTTTTAATTTCCAAACCTAAAAGTGTTTAGAACTTAATAAACCCATTCATTCACTCAGTAAGTTTAACAAGGGCCCAGTCTCTCATGGATAATAAATAAATATGTAGTTTATATATCAATGAATACATTTTAGTTTACAAAAACATAAAATTTATAGTAAAAAATTTGCTTGATTGATTTTGGAGAAAAAGAAAAGTGGAAGGAGCTGAGAGGAGTGTAGAAAAGAATAATTGTGGTTAAGTTATATTGCATGAGAGAGGAATCTATTTTCTTCTTCTTCTTCTTCTTCTTCTTCTTCTTATTGTTATTATTATTATTATCATGAATAAAGTCATATTTTTATCCATGTATCCCCTTGTTAAAACTCCCTTCCCCCCACCCCTCCCAGTCACTCTCTCTTCTCCCCATATCTTTATCTCCTTCCCAGCAAGGGTAGGATGTCCCAAGGTCCCAAGGTGGCTCAGTTCAGCATCCACTCCAGGCAGATCCACCCACTTTCCTCACCCCAACAACAAGACGGGGTCAGGTATTCCTCTGGAGGGAATGGGCTCCAAGGTGTTTGTCCAAGGTGTTTCAGATCTGAAGCTGATTGTGGTTTGCAGCTTGGACATTCTTTGCTTTTTGTTTAAAGCCCACTAATGAGTGAGTCCATGCCCTGCTTATCTTTCTGGGTTTGTGATACCTCACTCAGGAGGATATTCTTCAAATTCATCCATTTGCATAAAAATTTTAGGATTATCTGTATTCAAATAGAGAAAAAGTATAGGTTCTTGTGTGATAGTTGTGTTCTGGGTAGAAATATTTTCTATGTGATAGTAGAAATTGAAGGCAGAATGTTGGTAAAGAGCATATATTGTTAGACATAATATGAATTTTAATATCTATGTACTAAACAAGTATTTGCACGTGGGGGGTATACACTTGACCAAGACAAGTGTATGAATGTGTTCAGTTTTAAATAAATTAATTAGTGAATAGTACCATATTCTCATCTTATAAATAATGCATTCTGTTTCTGAATTCAAGTTTAGAGGATTCTCAAGAGTTTGCACATAGACTGTATATTAAATACTCCTAGTGGTGTTTTTGCTTTCTAAGTACATGACATATCCTTGATATCAGTGTTCTAAGTTATCCTGTTAATACAGTCCACAAACAAAACAAACTTTGATGTCCTTGGACTTTTATTTGAAAAAAACAGCAAGACTAAAAATAAGAAAAAGCAGAAAGTTACACATAAGAGAGGAAGGGGATGAGGTATCCATGAGAAAGAGTGGAAGGGAGACATATATAAGGAGAGAAGAAATATAACCTAAATTCATACCATGCTCAATTTCTTAACTGGTTAGAAAAAACCTCAACCTGTCTTTTGTACTTAACTTTTTAAATGAACCATCTGCACCCATGTTAACAGTTTGAAGTACAAGAGTTCTACTCCAAAAAAACCTTATCTGAGTTTTGTCTATGTCATACATTTTTTTTGTAGGTACTTTAATATTATTTTCTCCTCTATTATTTTCTCCACTGTTTCTATGAATGACTGACATCTCCTCTTCTATCAGATGTGCTCACACACCACATTCTCTCACAGCTATCAATGACTACAGAATTTGAGGTTTCTCAGAGTCCATAAGTGCATGATGGTATGCTGATTATACATAATAATTTAGCTTTATTCCCACATTAAATTTTATTTACTAACTATTCTTCATTAGATCTGAATGGCATTTGTCTTTTTAATTGAATGGCTAATACTTTAAATGTGTACTTTCTAAAAGAAAATATGTTTCAAAGAAATAGGAAAATGATATTAATGATAGAAACTCATGAATACAAATACGAATATTTTTCAGAAACTTACTGAGTGACATGTAGTTATATACATTATATTTTCTGAGAAAATACATATTTGATGTTTTAGTATTTTATGGTTTTGTAAGTTTAATTGAACAGACTATTCTCTGTATGTATATAGGCTGCTTTGGGTGTGGAGAACAGAAGGAGGTTTTCAACTACTATTCAAATGAAATTTTTGTTGTTGCTGTTTACTTTGTCGGTAGTAATATTTACTCATATGATCATACATATGCGTGCAAGAGAAGAACAGATGACAGATCCTGTATCTTCCTCTATTATTTTTCCTTTGAGTTTTGGTTTTTGAGGTTGATTGATTAATAAGCCCCAAAAAATGACTGGATGTACAGAACTGTATGATAGGTTAACCACTGGAGTTAGCTGGTATTTTCTTCTCCAAACTTGGGATTTAAAAGGAAGATAAAAGCAGACAAAATCATGTAAAGGAATTTGTAGTTATTTTCTAATAATCACAATTTTTGGTAATATTATACAAATTCTGTCATTCACAATTTCTCTGCATTCATGTCCTAACAAGTTATTTTTCAGAATGATTTTAAATCCTTCATCTCAAAGTTTTCAAAAATAAAAGTCAAATGTGAAGATGAACACATTCTGCAATTTTCTACTCCTCTATGACTGGAAATTATACATTAAATTTTTATATAAATTCCATATAAAAAGTTAACAGCCTTAAGACATTCAATAAAATGGTTGCTTGATTTTTCAGAAATATTCAACTCTACACATACTTTCCCCAAATTTAATTTTAAATAAAACAATTGAATAGCCTTACTATTAACCATACTCAGTATGTAATGTTAACATTAGTCATGGCAATTAAGCAAGTATTTAACTTTGCATAAAAATTTTGTGCCTCCCCTAACTAAATGCTTATTTAATCTATTGTCTTAGCCAAGACTTTTCATCACAGCAATTAAAAATAACTAGAACTTTAACTAAAAACTGACTTTTTATTTTTTGCTTATTTAATATATACATTTAAAATGAAAATGGTCTAATATACTAACTAGATATTAGGATATAAAATTATTATAATCTTTACAACTTAATGTTTCTGTGGATCAGTTTTCTTATATTCCTATGACCCACATGTTAAAAGTCTATTACTCCAACTATAGGAACACCTGAATCATTCTTGACGGAGGGTGGACAAAGCTGGATTTGGCCAGGAATGGAGACTGATCCAAGCATTATTGGGTCAGTGGGTCCATAGGACTGTCTGCTCCCTGCCCAGGGAGGGGATGGGGAGTTGTGCAGAAGTAAAATGACCTGATGTGGTGGGAGAGGGAAGGGACCTTGAATAAGTATATACAGGGATGGAAAAAAAAATTCAGAGGGAAAGCTGAACACAAAGTAAATATATGTGTAGTAATCTTATTTGCATTATCACCCTTGATAAGCCATACTTATGATTTTTATCTTCTTTATAGTTATTGTTAACTTTTCAGCATTTTAAATTCATTTTACTGGCTTTTTGATAAATACAAAATAAATAAAGAAGAAAAAAAAAAGAAAAGCAAAAAAAAAGTCTATTATAGTGAATATTTACATAATTTAACACATGATAAATTTAAAACCTAGGTATCTAAGATTTTCTGCAGTGTTTCAATATAAAATTGTTCATCCGTACAATAATTTCTAATGTTTAAAATTTCTGGAAAAATCTAAATTTTATGTTTCAAACTCATTTTCATTATTTATTTATTGTTAATTTATAGCATTTTAAATATTTTTATAATTATTCAGTTATTGAGAAAATTCAATTATTGTTTAGATATTTCTCATATTGCACCACATCCTTATTTAGTGCATTAACACAATTAGTGTGTGTCTTTGTAAATAGGTAAAAGGTCGTTAAGGTGACAATCACACTACAATTAATCAGGTAAATAGGAAAGTAATTCAAGTATCTTTTTTGAAAATTTGTACATACAAAGGCTAATGGATTAATTTAGGTGATCCAGTTATATTTTTCTATTCAAAATTCTGATAATTTTTTCTTATTTTTTTATATTGCTATTGCTGCTTATGTTAGCTCTTCAGTTAGCTTTGATGTTGTGTGTGCAAAGGGACAACATTAAACATACAACAGAATACCCTAATATTTATTTAGTAGTAGCTCTCATTAAGATTGTAAATAATAAAGATCATTTGTAAGCAAGCATGAAAGTGCCAGAAATGTATAACAGAAAAGGTTCTCTACTTAAGAAGGATAAGAATCAAACAGTTACCCCCAAAATAAGGATCATCTTTATAAAACACAAAATAAAATTTTATTGTGATTTTTTCTCTTCCTATTCCTAATTTCTTTATCATCAGAAAAATGTCTTCATTTGATTATGACATGTAATATTTATTAAGGCCAGGTATTCATCTGAAAACTTATGAGCAGTAAAAGCAGGCATGAACACAAAAGCACAAAGTATACGCAAAGGAAGTATACATTTGTCTAAAGAATTGTTTTGATATGACATTCATCAAGAATCAATAATTATTATTGACCATCAGAAAATACTTCTAGATTGAAGAACTACATTACCCCATTCTAGAATGAAATAAAATAATGGATTGTATAATAGAACCTAAGTCTAAGGCTTTGTTTTCTAAAGTCACAAAATCGGATGTTAATATGACTTTCTTACTGAAGTTTAGAGCCATACAATGAAGCACTATGGGACTGAAAAGAAGACAGTGTGGGGTCATGATGATGCTTCTCATCACAGAGTATGTCACATCATTATGTTATGATCAACTTTTCTTGTGTTATGTTTTGTTTTATTTTTTAGTAATTTTTTTCTTTTTTTTCTTTATTTAATTTATTTTTATTTTATTATTATGAACAAAGAAGTCACACTTTTATCCTGTATATCCTTATTCAAGGTCCCTTACCCCTCCCACCACATCAGGTTATTCTGTTGTCTCCACAACTCTCCATCCCCTCCCTGGGCAGGGAGCAGGAAGTTCCAAGATCCCACTGTCCCAATATTGCTTAGTTCAGTCTCCACTCCTGGCAGATCCAGTTTTCTCCCCACAACCTCAAGAGTGAGTTGGGTGTTCCTCTAGGGGGAGTGGGATCCAAGGTGTCAGTCCAACGTGTTTCAGATCCCAAGCTGTTCAGTGGTTGTGGCTTGCAGCTTGGGCATGCTTTGCTTTTTTCTTGCTTGTTGGTTGGTTTGCTTAGAGTCCACCAATGACTGAGTACATCACCTGCTTATCTTTCTGGGTTTGTGATAACTCGCTCAGGAAGGTATTCTCCAAATCCATCCATTTGCCTGCAAATTTGAAGATATCATTTTTTCTTACTGTTGCGTAGTACTCCATTGTGTAGATACACCACAGGTGAGGGGCATCTAGGTTGTTTCCAGGTTCTTGCTATTACAAATGACGCTGCTATGAACATAGTTGAGCTAATGCCTTTAGAGTGTGACTGTTGATCTTTAGGGTATACACCCCGAAGTGGTATTGCTGGGTCCTTGGGGAGATTGATTTTCTGAGAAACCATCATACTGCATTCCAAAGTGGCTAAACAAACTTACACTCCCACCAACAATGGAGGAATGTTTGCCTTACTGAGCAACCTCTCCAGCATAGGTTGTCCTCTGTGTCTTTTATCTTAGCCAATCTAACAAGTGTCAGGTGGTATCTCAAACATGTTTTGATTTGCATTTCTCTGATGGCTAAAGATGATGAGCACTTTTTCAGGTGCCTTTCATCCATTCGTAATTCTTCTGCTGAGAATTCCCTTTTTAGATCTGAACCCCATTTTTTGATTGGGTTATTCAAGGTTTTGGGCTCTAGATTCTTGAGTTCTTTATATATCTTAGAGATCAGTCCTCTATCACTTATAGGGTTGGTGAAATTTTTTTCCCATTCTGTAGGCTGTGGTTTTGTCCTATTGACAGTGTCCTTGGCTTTACAGAAGTTTCTCAGTTTTAGGAGATTCCACTTATTGATTGTTGATTTTAGTGTCTGTGCAACTGGTGTTATATTTAGGAAGTAGTCACCTGTACCAATTCGTAGAAGTGTATTTCCCACTTTCTTTTCTATTAAGATTTAAGTGGCTGGGTTTATGTTAAGGCCTTTGTTCCACTTGGATGTGAGTTTTGTGCAGGGTGACAGGCTTGGATCTATTTGTATTTTTCACACACTACCATCCAGCTATGCCAACACCATTTGATAAATATACTATTCCATTTTCATTGAATATTTTGGGCCTCTTTGTAGAATATCAGGTATTCATAGGTTTTTGGGTTAATGTCTGGATCCTCACTTCTATTCCATTGATCCACAAGTCTGTGTTTTGCCAGTAGCAGGCTGTTTTTATTACTGTAGCTCTATAGTATAACTTGAAGTCAGGGATGGTGATGCCTCCTGAGGTTCTTTTGTTGAGCAAAATTGTTTTGGCAATCCTAGCTTTCCTGTTATTCCAAATGAAATTGAGTGTTGTTCTTTCAAGATCCAAAAAATATTGTGTTTTGATGAGCAGTGCATTGAATCTGTAGATTGCTTTTGGTAGAATTGCCATTTTTACTATATTGATCCTACCTATCCAGGAACATGAGAGAGCTTTCCATTTTCTGATATCCTCTTCAAGTTTCTTTCTTCAGTGATTGAAAATTTTTGTCAAATAGGTCTGTTACTTCTTTGGTTATACTTACTCCAAGGTATTTAATACTATTTGAAGCTAATATGAAGGACAATGTTTCTCTTATTTTTTTTCAGCTCTTTTATCTTTAGTGAATAGAAGGGCTATTGATTTCTTTGAGTTAATCTTGTATCCTGCTACATTGCTGAAGGTGTTTATCAGCCATCCTTTACTGCTGCCCATTCTCTCCTCCCCATCCTCCCTCAGCCTTTCCACAATCAATTTGTCAAGCATTTACTTTTTTTTTTTAACCTGTATGTACTTTTTTGAAATGTTTTGAAGTTTCTTAGTACTAATTGTTATAATGAACAGTTTTATTAGGACATATTTTTTTTAACTTTATACTTCCAATGCTGTCCTTCTTAATTACCGTTTTCACTTCTTGTTAAGATTTTCTTATATATAATACTTAACATATATTATAGTGAATATATGCATTTAATATATAAATATATTAATATGTTATGTAATATAAAATATATAATTCAAGTATATATTTTGAATAATATTATATACATATTATACACATAAAATTTTAGGTGTCAATGTAAACTTAAAGACTGACAAATTAAAAAAAAAACTTTCAATATGTGAATTTTGATTCTGATTTAGTTAAGTTAAGATCATAATCTCCAGTTAAGTTCCTTTTCCTACAAATGACAAAAACTGATTTATTTTATGACTAAGTAAACTTTTAATATTTATGTATTCTGCTTTTTTAATTCAGCCTCTTGTTGATGTACACTTAGGTCAGTTTCTAATCTTACTCTAATAAATATTGCCACAATAAAAGTGTATATGCAACCATCTCTTTGATAACTTGTAGTAAACCTGAGAGTAGTGAAGCTCTAACTTAATTGGTTTATTTCTGTTTCTCTTTGAGGGACTTCTACCATCATTTATCTAATGACTATAATAATTTACATTCCCACCAGCAGTTTATAATGTTTTGCTCTTCTCTTTACTCTGTATTTGTTGTTACTTGTTTTCATAATGACTTCCATTCTTGCATACTTGAAGTAAAATTCTAATGTTTTTCAATTTTCATTTCTCTCATAGCAAGTAATGCATTTTTTCCTTTATACATTGTAAGAGCTAGAAAACCAGAAAGTACACGGCAAGGTAGTATCTAAACAATGTCAATGCTAGTAGATTTGCAAATGTGGCTGGGGGAAATCTCACAGAGTCCTCATCCTTAAACAAAACAAAACAAACAAATAAAAAATTACAAAACTACAGGTGGCAAAAGAATGATAGTACAGGTTAAAAAAAAATGTCTTTCCAGATATAAGACCCCTCTTTAGCCAATACCAAGTAATATAATTGAAATTGTATGCATCCAAACAACAATAAATGTTCTCAACATGTAGAATATATGGATATATGTGTGTCTATGTCTTTAAAAATAATCAAAGATAAAAATGACATTCAATTTGAGAAAGAGAAACAGAAGATGGAGTAGGAGAGACAGTAAATAAAAAGGCTAAAAAAGATATGAGAAGAAAACTAATGATGTTATGTTTTAAATAAACAGGAAATAAAAAGTAAAAGCAAAAGTGACATGTAAAAATTAGAATTTAACCATGATTCTCTTGGGCCTAATATTGATTGTGAGTATTTTATTGATTGTAATATAAATATTATTTTCTTATATCAGAAGTAATAAATTAACATTTTCATAACAATGGATAGATAATTGTGTAGTTTGCACTGCATGAACCATTTAGGCTCATATATTTGAATGAAAAGCACCAGTTGAGAAAGATCAGAAACTGTGGCCTTGTTGAAATAAGTGCAGCCTTACTGGAGGAAGTGTATCACTGGGCATAGGTTTAGAGGTTTCAAAAGGCCAAGCCAGGCCCAGTGGCTCCTTTTTTCAGGTAACTGTAGATCCAAATGTTAAATTTCAATTACTTCTTCAGGACTAGGTCTGCCTACCTTCTGTCATGCTTACTCCTGTGATAATAATTACTAAAACTCTGAAATTGTAAAGAAGCTTCAATTAAATATTCTCCTATGGAAGCTGCAGTAATGGTATGTCTTCTCAGCAATAGAACACTGAATAAGGCAATAATTTGGGGTTTCTTATTTTTCTTTTTTTTTTTTTTAAACTTTATTTATTTACTTATTTGCCTTGGTGTTTGCCTGGAACTGGAACTACAGACAGTTGTTAGCTGCCATGTGGGTGCTGGGAATCGAACCCGGGTCCTCTGGAAGAGCAGATGGTGCTCTTAACTGCTGAGCCATCTCTCCAGTCCCGGGTTTCTTATTTTTCTATTACTTTGTATTATCTCAAGTTATTCTTAAGAATGTATAGAAATCATTTTAAAATTAGAAAATCCCAGAAGAGATGAATTATTACATATGTGTAGTATTCATGCTTAGACAGACATAGAAATTATAAGTATAATGAGCTGTGTTCCATAAAGAAGTGTGGTTCATGTATATTAGGCTATCAATTGGCACATTACTAAAAAAAGGAAAAAAATTAATCAAATTGTTCAGCTGGGTAAAACTGTAAACTTAGAAATTAGAGGTGAAAATATCAGACTAACGTATAGCTTTACTTTGAATCTTCCAAGGAGAAAACCACTAATAGTAAATCAAGAACCATGTGTGGAGAAGATTCAGAGGCATGAATTATCTCTGCAATGGACTTAGAAAACAGCCACCAGATAATTGAAAATTGACTTCAAGCTGAATGTTGACACTCCACTGTGTGCAGAATCTACGGAGCTTTGGGTAAAGATTTGATTTACATACATTAAATCAACTAATAAAGGATAAAATTGAGGATGAAATCAAAACTCAGGATTCATACTCTTACTGTTTATCTAGTTGAATTCTTCATGGAAGACAAGCAAGGAAACTACTTTGGTTTTCAAACACAAGCATTTAGTCTACATTCCCAATAGCGCCAGAAAGAAATGACAACACATCTCAGAAAATTTAATTTTGTTCAAAAAATGTCTACATATCATTGTAACAAATCCCAACTAATGTTTCATTAGGAGGCATTATCAATTTCACATAGACTATTTTGAGTTTATTTGAGTTTAGTTAGTAGAGTTTTACTTACAATGTTTTCTTTCAATTAAAACTGGTTTTAGCTTGCAAAACAGTTCAGAATCCTAAGGTTTTCTTATTCTATAGCTGATTTTGCCAACATATAGATAAAAATCAATAAATGTATAAATAATTCTTTCATCAAAAACTGCTGTAATATAAAATTGACGGGATGGGGCTGGAGAGATGGCTCAGAGGTTAAGAGCACTGACTGTTCTTCCAGAGGACCTGAGTTCAATTCCCAGCAAAACTACATGGTGGCTCACAACCATCTATGATGAGGTCTGGTGCCCTCTTCTGTAAAACTGTATGCATAATAAATAAATAAATCTTTAAAAAAAAATTGACGGTAATTTTTTAGTAAATTTTAACACAATTTATGACAATGAAAAATGAAGTTATTTTAAAAATTGTCATATTAAGTATTCCATTGAAGTGTGAGTAATAAGACTTTAAATTACAGATTACTTACAGTATTAGCATAAAATTACTCAAAATTATGTAGAAATATATAATATAAATAAGTACAAATTATAGTAGTGATACACACAATTTTAAAATTATTTTTGAAACCAGTAATAATTTTTTATATTATTTTTACTTACTTTCTATAATAACATATGGTTTCATGTTTTTAAATACTTAACTAAGAAAAGGTGAAATACTTAGTAACTGTTTATTGACATTTTTGAGAAGATTATATTGTTGCATTGTAAATAACTGTCCTGCCTACTGGTTTAATAAAAATGCTATTGGCTGCAGGCAGACTGGAAGTGTGGGCTGCCAGACTAAGAAAACTCTGGGAATTGGAAAAATAGAGCAGAGATGCCAAGAATTGCAGGCATTTGCATGCAAATGGTTGGATTTGGAGAATATCCTCCTGTGTGAGGTATCCCGAGCACAGAAAGATAAGCAAGGGATGTACTCACTCATTAGTGGATCTAAACAAAAGAGCCAGAAGCAAAACATGTCCAAACTGCAAACCACAACCACTGAGCTGCTTGGGATCTGAAACATCTTGGACCCAGCACCTTGGATCCCATTCCTTCCAGAGGAACACCTGACCCAGTTGATGTTGGGGTGAGGTACTTGGATCTGCCTGGATAGAATGTGTGAACTAAGCCACTTGGGAGCTTGAGACTTCCTGCACTTGCTGAGGAAGAGATAAAATGATGAGGAGAAAAGAGAGTGACTGGGAGGGGCAGGGGTTGGAAGGGAGTTTGAACAGGGGATAAATGGATAAAAAATATGACTTTATTCATAATAAAATATTATACCAAAATAATCATTATTCAGCGTATGTCATATGTAAATTTTATCATACATTCTCAAATATGAACAAGAAAAGATTACACCTATAATAAATATTATATAGTTATAGTAATTAAATATAGTTTATTAGTTGCACTATGTCGAAGATAGCAATTGTTTCATTAAAAAGGAAGAAAAATATCAAAACAGCATTTTTTTAACTTCATCAAAAGTAACAAAACTATTCGTGAATAGCATTTGGATACATTTTATATACGATGTTTAGTGAAACTTCACATAATCTTATATAATCTAAAACCCTGAATATTTATTCTGCTCTTACTATAATTATTAGAGAAATTCAAAATATGTCTCTATTTACTTATAAATAAATTATTTTCTTTTAGAATTAAGAAATATCTTGTTTACTTCATCTATGGTAACTGATAATTATGCAGGGTAATACCTATCTACCAATCCAGCACTACAGAAAGCATTAGAGGCAAAACTCCACCTAAGGACCCCAGTTACACCCATGAAACCATGATCGATAATCCCACAGAAGAATACACCAGATAAAGGAAATACAAACAAGTTACCACCAAAAAGAGTAGGAAATGCCAATCAGTGTTCACTAATATCCCTTCATATCAATGGACTCAACTCTCCTATAAAAAGACACACACTAACAAGATGGATACAACAACAGAAGTCATCCATCTGTTGCCTACAGGAAACACACTTCAACCACAAAGACAGACACAGGCTCAGAGTAAAGGGTTGGGAAAAGATTTTCCAGTCAAATGGTCCTAAAAAAACAAGCTGGGGTTGCCATCCTAATATCTAACAAAGTAGACTTTAAGCTAAAAGCAATTAAAAGGGACCAAGTTGGTCATTACTTATTCATCACAGGAAACATTGATCAAGAGGAGATTTCAATCCAGAATATTTATGCCCCTAATATAAGGGCACCTACCTATGTAAAAGAAACACTGCTAAAGCTCAAATCCCACATAAATTCTCACACTCTGATAGTGGAAGACTTCAATACCCCACTTTCAACCCCTGGAGAGGTCAACCAGACAGAGACTCAACAGAGAAATAAGGAGTCTAAAAGAAGTTACTATGCAAATGGATTCAATAGATATTCATAGAAGCTTCCACCCAAATGCAAAGGAATATACAGATTTCCCAGCTCATCATGGAACTTTATCTAAAATTGACCACATAACTAGTCATAAAGCAAATATCAACAGATGCAAAAAAGGAAAATAATCCCTTATAACCTACCGGATCACAAGGAACTAAAGTTAGAATTCAATGACATCAAATATCAAAGAAAGCCTACCAACTCATGGAAACTAAACATCACTCAGCTGAACCATCTCTGGGTCAAGAAAGAAATTAAAAAGAAACCAAAGTCTTCCTAGAATTTAATGAAAATAAATCCACAATGTATCCAAACTTGTGGGACACAATGAAAGCAGACTTAAGAGGAAAATTCATAGCACTAGATGCCTATATAAAAACCTAGAGAAATCCCACACTAGAGAACTAACAGCTCAGCTGAAAGGATTATAAGAATTAGAAGCAAAATCACCTAGAAGGAGTAGATGGCAGGAAATTATCAAACTTAAACTTGAAATCACTAAAACTGACACAAAAATAACAATACAAAGAATCAATGAATCTAAGAGTTGGTTCTTTGAGAAAGTCAACAAGATAGATAAACCCTTCTCCAAACTAATCAAAAATCAGAGAGAGAGTGTGTCCAAATCAACTCAGAAATGAAAGGGGGGACATAACAACAAACCCCCAGAAAATCCAGAGAATTACCAGATCATACTTTGAAAATCTGTATTCCATAAAAATGGAAAATCTAGAAGAAATGGACAGCTTTCTGGACAGGTACCATCTACCAAAATTAAATGAAGCTCAAATTAATTACGTAAATAGGCCTATAACCCTTAAGGAAATTAAAGCTGTCTTTAAAAGCCTCACCAATAATAAAAGCCCTGGTCCAGATGGTTTCAGTGCCGAATTCTACCTGACATTCAAAGAAGAATTACTACCAATATTCTTCAAACTATTTCACACAGTAGAAACTAAAGGAATATTGCCAAAATCCTTTTATGAGGCCACAATTACACTAATACACAAGCCACTCAAAGACACAATGAAGAAGGACAATTACAGACCAATTCCCTCAGGAATATTGATGCGAAAATTCTCAACAAAATTTTGGCAAACTGTACACAACAATATATAAAAAATATCATCCACCACGACCAAGTAGGCTTCATCCCAGAAATGCAGGATTGGTTTAACATATGAAAAACCATAAACTTTATCCATTATATAAACAAACTAAAGGAACAAAACTACATGATCATATCCTTAGATGCTGAAAAAGCTATTGCAAAATTCAACACTCCTTAATGATAATAGCTCTGGATGGATCAGGAATACAAGGACAATATCTCAGTATAATAAAGGAGATCTACAAGTAGCAGACAGCCTGTATCAAACTTAATGGAGAAAAACTCAAAGAAATACCACTAAAATCAGTTATTAGACATGGATGTCCTCTCTCCCCTTATCTATTCAGTATAGTTCTTGAAGTTTTAGCTATGCAATAAGAGAACCAATGGAGATTAAGGGGATAAAATTGGAAAAGAAGAAGTGAAACTATCTCTACTTGCAGAAGATATGATTTTATATATAAGTGACCCACAAAATTCTTCCACGGAACTTCTGTAGCTGATAAACACCTTCAGCAATGTAGAAGGATACAAGATTAACTCAACAAATTCAGTAGCCCTTCTATACAATAAAGATAGAAGGGCTGGAAAAGAAATAAGGGAAACATTACCCTTTATATTAGCAGCAAATAGTATTAAATACCTCGGAGTAACTATAATCAAACAAATAACAGATCTA
The DNA here is from genome assembly GCA_004025045.1 of Sigmodon hispidus. Taxonomy (NCBI): domain Eukaryota; kingdom Metazoa; phylum Chordata; class Mammalia; order Rodentia; family Cricetidae; genus Sigmodon; species Sigmodon hispidus. The sequence goes on from PVIH01005819.1 coordinate 65,900, forward strand.
CTTGGCAAAAATTTTAAATCATTGAAGAAAGAAATTGAAGAGGATATCAGAAAATGGAAAGATCTCCCATGTTCCTGGATTGGTAGGATCACCATATTAAAAATGGCAATTGTACCAAAAGCAATCTACAGATTCAATGCACTGCCCATCAAAATCCCAGCACAACATTTTTTGGACCTTGAAAGAACAATACTCATTTTTTTTTTGACAAACAGGAAAGCCAGGATTGCCAAAACAATTTTGCTCAACAAAAGAACCTCAGGTGACATCACCATCCCTGACTTCAAGTTACACTATAGAGCTACAGTAATAAAAACAGCCTGGTATTGTCATAAAAACAGACTTGTGGATCAATAGAATAGAATTGAGAATCCAGACATTAACCCAAAAACCTATGAACACCTGACCTTCTAGCAAATATCTTTGGTCATGTTTTATTTGAATTTATAGTATAATTATAGGGATAGAATAAAAATTTAAGCAGTTAAAATATTGAAAAGGCTATCATATAATTTTATAAAATAATATTTTTTGGTATTTTTCATATTCAAGAAAATCCCACTGATTTAAGGGGTGTTTCAATTTTTATGGCAAGGATAAAGAAATGATTAATAACATCTGACAAAAAAATGTTAAAAGCAAATCAAAGCTGTGTAGAAGGTTATAGCATAAGCCTGAAAGCTTGTTTATGATGAGAACATTATCAGTGACTACTGTACAGAAGATTCTGGCTCACTGTAATCTAATTATTGTGATAGTAGTGTCTTTAATTGGGTCAAATATATCTCAAGGGTGCTTAAAAGCACCTAGAACATATCTGCTGTCTTTTTTATGACAAGATAATATGATTTTTTTAAAAAAAGATAAAGGTAATGGCTGCAGTAGGTTTCAAGATGCTTATTAGTTATGGAAATGTACAGCAGTTTTCCCACCACATCCCCTCATATGAATCATCAAATTGATTTGCTTGTATTTGGACACAAATGAGATACTTGTTTCATTTTACTCTATTGAAAATATTAACATTTGTTTAAACCTGAATTGTTTTATCACCCATGAGAAATCATTATCTCAGATGTCTGTATCTCACCCCTTTCACTTCAGATGTTCAAATGGCTTTTTAGGATCGAAATTCTGAACTGCATGTTCTCATTTCCATTGTTCTTCTTCACATATGTTATAATGTATAAAACTTCTTTAACCCAAATGCACCTTTTGTGTTTTCTCTATACCCTAAGTAAGTTTTTATTCCTTACCATTATTGTACAGAGACTTTGCTTTTCATATTTTGTTTATCAGTTTATGTTTGATGTATGTGCATATGATTTTTAATGAGATTTTTCATAGTCACTTGCTATTTTGGAGTTGCAACATATGAAATGTGAGTGACCATTTTGTTGGCTTGCTCTGGAAAGAAGACATAGAGTATAAAGCTCTTCAGTCTGCTGATGCTTTGGTATATACAGGGAGTCAACTAATCATACATAAATTATTTTAGTCTCTATATATTTCTGGTATAAGACCATTGAAAGCCTCTAGATAAAGCTTAGATGTCTTTTTTTTCTCTTGTATCCAAATCTTGTGCTTTTCTTAATTTCCAAAGCCCTGCTATCTGCCAGATATCTTTAATCTATAATAATAAAACACTTCCCTAAATGTCACCTGTTGTTTATTTATAAGATTACTTCTTTAAATTTGTGACAGACCTCAAACAATTAATTTTGAATTGAGCACACCTATGATGAAGATGGATACTCTGCCTTCAAGACACCCAAATTCATTTTCTCCAAATGGCTTTCTTTTATTAGAGTTTTGCTTCTTAATGTAACTCACTTTGAACATCAACTAGTACAGAGACTATTTAATTGTTAAGAGAACTGGCTCCTCTTCCAGAGGACACAGCTGTAATTCTCAGCATCCATCTGTCTGATCTATATCATCTTGAGCTGCAGCTACACGGAGTGTGATAATCTCAAGGTATCCCTTTGTGAGCAGTAGAAATTTGCTTGGTACAGACATAGGTGCTGACAATAAACCCATGTCCACAAAATAATAAAATATTCAAAAATTAAAATTCCAAAAAATAAGCTCAAACAATATTCCTAAAGACTATCTCTGTTCTTTTCTACCTAAATTTAATTTTTATTATTGATATGATTTTCTATTATATCCTCAGAATTATATATGTGATATTTCATAACCTATAAAATGATGATAAAGAAAACAGTCTCATAATGCATATTTCTCCCAGAAACCTCAATATTCAATTAATTACTAAGATCATAGAGCTTTTCATGTCCAGTTCAGTAGCCTCCAAAGCCAAGATTGAAAATCCCTATTAATTCTTCAGATTTATGAAAATTCTGATAAACTTCTGTTTTTAATGAATTCATCAAGTCATACATTAAAACATGCTCATATTTTTGCTGTGCCTTTGTTAGTATATAAGGTAGATTAAAGTCCCAGGGTAATTTGCTTTGGGTTGTGGTTTTGGTTTTCTCAGACAAGGTTTCTCTGTGTACCCTTGGTTGTTCTGTAATACTACTTGTAGATCATGCTGGCCTCGAACTCAGAGACCCATCCATCCTTACCTCTCAAGTGCAGGGATTAAAGATATGTACCACCACTTTGCTTTTAATAAGTGATTTATTTTTGTGAATAAAACAACACTTTCCTAATTTGGAGTAGATAAATTTAGTTAGATGAGAGACAGATAGATAGGCAGATAGATAGATGGTAGATAGATAGACAGATAGATAGATAGATGATAGTTAGATAGATAAATGATAGACAAATAGATGATAGTGATAAATAGATATGATATGATAGATAATGAATAAATAAATGGTAGATAAATATGTTCAATTGACCTACTTCTGAGGTTAATCTATTGACTATCTACATACTACCCAAAAATCATTTTTATAAACATGTTACTATAAAGGAATTGGTGCAATGTTCCATGAATTTCAAGAAGCAGGAAATGATGTACCTTCTTCTGTAGTGGTTAATTTTGAGGAATGCAATTTTTTAAATGAGAGTGATCACCTCACTGACTTTGGCTGGTTGCTTGGTGCTTTTAGCAAAAACTCACTGGCTCAATTCATTCTAGAAAATCACTCAGAGACTTTCTTTGAAACTTGTTTTGAATTAAGTGTAGTATTTAATCATAATTTTCTTTTTTCTTTGCCAAATCAGTGTATTGGTTGCTTTATAATTAGGAAATTTTCTAAAATCCTCTCTAAATTATTCAGCATTTCATGCATAATAAATGGAAACTTTTATAACCCATATAATAAATGTTCATCTGAACAGATGGCTTCTCACCATGATCTTGCACTGTAACCTATGATTCATGGGTTACATGCCCTGGGGAAAAGAGTTTATAAACACTAGATTATCACCATAATTACATTTAGTTTGGAGAAAAGGTGACATTATTGAAGTAAATGCTAACCATGCAATCAGTAAATACAGAAGTCTGGAGATTCCATTCACACATAAAACCATGTTCTTATAGAATTATTCTAAAAAGGCATCAAGTGCAGTTTTAAATTTTGTTCTCTTTTTGAAGGATATAAATTTAATTAATAAAACTTGCTAATGTTTTTTGTGTCACCTGACTTCCTAAATTAAGCTTAACTGTACTATGAAAATAGATAACAATATTTTGCTAAAAATCAGTTTGTAGTTAAGGGATCTGAGAGGGAAGAAAGTAGAGGAGACTGTTTGAAGCTCCTAAAAAATATGTGAAGTTAGAGAGTCACACTTCTGCTGATGCAAGGGGCTTGTGGCACTCCTCAAATTGAGGAGTAGATGGGTAAATTACTTCCTATAGTATAGGAGAACCAATGAGCCAAAGGACAGCTAAAGATGCTTTCAGCTCATGTTCTGTAAAGATAAAGGTTATAGGTCACTATCTCTCAACTTTATCTTTCTCTTTTTATATTTGGATGTGCATAGTCAGGTGATATTAATTTTTGGTCTATTTATACTCTTTACATACACATCAGGCATGATTTGAGGATTGACCACACACAGTTTTCATTGCTCTAAGGAAGTACACAGTACAGTGAAACAAATAGGAAAATTTAAAGGGGAAAGTAAAAAAATTCTTTGACAACAGGAGCACAGCAGATGAATAGTTTAAAATATATCGAGTTAAGAATCTATCATTTTCAAATTCAGAAGGGATAGTGAAAATTAATTACCAAGTTTTGATGTTTAACACCAAAGTTGTTCTTATCTGAGGAACAAACATCTCATATAATGAAATATTCTTGTTTAGGAAACAATATATTTGCTCTTGATATTATAGATTATGAGTCTGAATCAACTATTACATAGAAGATGTTAAAAATATTGCTAAGATCCTCATCCTCTCATAACAAGTCCCATTATGATGCCCTATATTAAATATATATATGTAGTCACATATTTACTAAATCAAATGGAAGCAGAATACCATATCCCAAAATGATATTGAATATTAATTTTGAAAAGAGCATTTTGATTATACCCAGGGGATGCCTCATTCTACCATAAAACAGCTGCTCAACCATGTTCATTACTGTTGTGTTCAGAATAGCCAGAAGTTGGAAACAACCTATGTTGTCCATTGACAGAAGAATGTATAAAGAAAATGTGGTGCATCTGCACATTGAAATATCACTCAGCTGTTAAAAATGACATCATGAAATTCACAGGCAAACAAATGAATTTGAAAAATTATCTTAGGTTAGCTATCCGAGATTTAGAAGGACAAATATGGTATATATTAACTTATATGTAGATATTAGCTGTGAAGCAAATGACAATATAGCTATACTCAATGGAACCATAGAGAGTTGGTAAAGAGCAAGAGTCTAGAAGAAACATATCCCATTAGAAAAAGAAATAGAATTGATAGTTGCAAATAAATGGGGCACTGTAAGGGAAGATCAAATGTGGAGAGGTGGGGGAGAGGGAACTGTGGAAGGGAATATAGAAAAAGACCATTAAAATTAAGGAGTGTTTGAGGGTCAGTATAAAAATTAATATATTAGAAACTTTGTAAAATATACACATATATGAAGTTGATCTGCTATGTGATGTTTCTGCCCCAGACTTTTGTGCCTATCCTAGAGGTTTGGACTCACTCATAGCCCCACTGCAGCTTATCACCAAATAATCAAACAAAGGGTTATATTAATGTTATGATCGTTGACCTGGGGTCAAGGCATATAATTTGCTAACACTTTACTCTTAAACTAGCTCATGATTCTGTCCTTGTTCATCCATGCAACTCAGTACCTTTTCTTAGCAACAGCAACATTTTAACTTCTTTCCTCTGCCTCTCCTGGCAGCTCTGCTGATCTCTCTGGTATTTCTGCTCTGCTCTGAGATGTTCCCAAAGTTTTCTTTGTCTGGTAGCCCTGGCCACACTTTCTGTCTGCCTGTGGCCAATCAGCCGTTTATTAAACCAGTAGGAGGGACAAATATTTACAACTTGTCATAATCCCACTACAGAGATCTAAATGAAATCACCAGAAATTGAGTGACACAGAATATCAATTGTTTGTTTGTTTGAGTGTTTTTGTTATGTTGGGTATTTGTTTTGTTCTGTTTTGAGAAAAGCCTTACGGTTTTATGGATAGGAAAGGGATATATTGAAAAACTTGTGGGAAGGGGAACAATATGAATAAATACACTATATTTAAAATTTGTTTTAAATAGTATTGTGTTGTTTTTTTGAAGATTGAATGTCAGGTTTCATTTTTAGCATTTGTAAATATGAAAGATGAAGTGAGTCAGATCACATTTGACTGATTGATACTTAATTCTTGATGGTTAATGTAACAATAAAACTAACGTACTAAAGAAAGTCACACATTTATTATTTATTATGCTGTGTCTCTTTAGCTTCACTTTTTTTGAACTTCTTTTTAAGGTAATAATCTCTAAGACAATAATGTCTTCATCTAGTTTCTGCATACACCATCTTTAATCTCTTATATTTTCCTCATACTTCTTGATTGGTCTTACAAAGCAATAAATATCAACTTAGCAATTTTCTACAAGAAATAATTTTATACCTCCTATTCATTGTCTCTTCCACCTTAATAAAGTAAAATGTATGTGTTTATCTTCATAAAATTATATAATCCAACCCAAAAATGTTTTACCTCTAGTTAGTCTGCAGCATAAGCAATATCTTTTGGATATGCGCTTACAGGCAACTTATGGAGTAGTGTTTAAAAAAAACAAAAACAAACAAACAGAAACAGAAATCCCAAAAAAATCTTTTAATGTTTTCTTCTTATTTTATTTTGACAGCATTGTAAGTTTACATAATGAATCTTTGTGGTTTTCTCCCTATAGTTGCATCTTTCAGTCTCTCCCTCTCCCACTAGAACACTTCAATCTTACTTATGTCTTATATCTTACTTCATCTTCTATCTTATTTATATGCCTTCTATCTTACTTATATGTATTCTATCTTACTTATATAGTCTTCTATCTTACTTATGTGTCTTCTTTCTGTGTCTGACACCACTGAGTTTAATTAGAACTTGTCTAAGAATTGGTTGAAGGTTTGATTACCTAAATAAAGGCTATATCACTGAACAGAGTTTTAGAACACTTTACCGAGATATCTACCAAAAATTTTCCATATGATATTATTCAATTTTATTCCCACATTCTACATAGAAACCCAAAACTTATTTTTATAAAATATTGGAACAGTTGTCAACTATAAAACCAGAAAAATTTTATTTTGACTACTATGATCTTTCTTGTTTATATTCCAATGACAGAAAAGGGCACATTACTTGTTTTTAAACATGAGTTGACTATATAAATGTTATATTTTTTTCATCATTTCAGGGTTCGAATTTGAAGGATTTTAACACACTATAATAACTTGTCTAATTTTATCAATTCTTCAACCACTCCTTTTTGTACAATTTTAAAATAGAGATAACAATTTGTTATGTAAATAAACTGCATTTTTTTTTTCTCAAAATGATTTACTCAAGACACACAACATTCCCAAGATTGATTAACAACAACATTTAAAATGAATAATACAACTAAGGGCATATATTTTTATATTGTTAATTATTTTGTACAATCACAAGTGTTTGGTGTCATATCCAGTTCCTCTTCACTGTTTTTTAGTTTTTTTCTGTGATTTCATGGAAACTTCTGACACATAAAAAGTTCTGTTGCTCTGATGCTGTCAGTATATTAGTTAGTGTCTATTATGCTGTAAAAACAAAGTATTGAGTGACTTGTAACAATTAAAATTTTATTTGTTCACAATTCTTTAGTGTGTGGAGTAAAAATTACAAAAGCAACATCTGACTTCTGCTTCTTTGTGATGATCCCTTGGAAAAGAACAAAGCCAGACCAAGTGGCTAATCTACACAACAAAGGACCCTTTTTAGATGAAGAAGAAGGAGAAGGAGGAGGAGGAGGAAGAGGAGGAGAAGAAGAAGACTGTAGAAAACTTTATACCCTAGACACCTACCAATTAGATCTTTTCTTCCAATGCTGGCACACTTCAGGTTAAGCTTATAATACCTGGTTTGTAGGAGACACATCTAACTCATTATGTAAAGTATATCAGAACATTTGTATCTTGCCAGACATACTCATAACAAAATTTTAAATGTCAAGTAGAAAACAAAAAAGCAGTGTGTATGACAGATGGATATATAAAAGGGACTTTCCTAGCATGTCTCACCTCATGGCATTTTAAAAATTGACTAATTGGGCTACAAATTAGATCATCAGTTAGATTATGTAAAATGAAAATTCCAAGGAGCAAGCTTCATGTAATTATTTTGTCACATCTGAGATCAGATTGAAATCATTGCAAATAAAATCTGATCTTCCACAAACCTTCATTATGGATTTTCTCATTAAATATCATTTAATCCCCATTTGCTATAATCATCATGGTTTTCTCTAATTAAACGCTAAATCCTTAGGGAAATATAAATAACTTCAAATGTGGTAATTAAAGAAATGGAAAATTTTCCTATCTGAGTCATTATGTTCTAAATCTTTACATACTAAGTCCAAAGAAAATGCTAATATGAAGTCTTATGAAGGTTTCAAAACAAAATTTTACATCATAAAGAAATAATAATTACATCTATTGTTACCCTTAACATTTTGTATTTTAAATATCATTTTAAACCATTTTCTTTTCAGGTGATGGTGTGTTTAATTTATCTTTCTCATACAGCCTTGCCAAACTAGCATTGGACATTCTGATTCAAATCTAAAACCTGTAAACAGAAATGTGGTAATTTTTATTTTTATTATAAGAAATAATAATTATAATCAAGTAAAAGATTTCTATATTTCTAGTTCTTCTTATGGTGTATTATTCTAAGTTTATCTGCATTTTAAAAATTTTATTTTAGTTATAACTTTGGTACTTGTATGTATAAATTATGTGATATTTATTAGTAGCACATACATAATTTTACGGAGATTGTCTGTTTCTCTGTCTTACACTGGTGGCATAGTCACAAAGTCTGTATCATTTATGTTAAGACATCTGCACTTCTATTGGCTCCTCTTCATTTTTAGTACTTTAAGCTTAAGATAACAGAATTTGTGATTCGGGTATCTGAAGACAAAATTGTTTATGTATAAGAACACACCTTAAAGAGTAAGATTAAGAGAATTGTTTGTTTGCTTATTATTAATTATTCAACTTTTCTTTTATGAAAGTCTATATTTTGCCCTTATCATATTAAAGAATCCTCTATTTGAAGCACATTGGGTACAAGCGGCACATTGTGGACAGAACTTTTGAAAATTTTTGTTAATTTCTTATCTGTTTAATGCTTTATGACACTGGAAAATACCTAGATAAATTCTGCATTTTGGCCTATGAAGAAAGAAAATCAGGGCTTGTACTCCTCTTATGCCTTAAAGTGCTATCATATGAAGTCACAAAACAGTCTGAAAAATGGACATCAGCACTTAGAAAGTGTGATTCTGCAGCTTCCTTCTATAAGACATCATCCTGTGTCAACATTATTTTCTTTTTGTGTCTGCTATTTTATTTCATTATCAAATCAAACCTAGTCTTACAATGGTAAGGATGTCCTCTGCCACTGGCATACATTTCCAGAACCTGTGCTCTTCTTGAAAGATAAAGATCAATTGACTAACAAAGCAGCAACAGAGATCAGCTCTGATCAAATTTCCATTCTCTGCTGTTGAGCAAGCTGTAGTGTCTGGGTGAAGAAAAGGCTGCAAAAACTTGATGGGAGAAATCAACCAGGGAGCAAGGGAAAGTACACTAACTGACAGTTTTATTATTATTATTATTATTATTATTATTATTATTATTATTATTGTGTTTTCTTTTAAGTTTTTTAACTTTAATGAGCCAATTGCAGAAAAACAATTGATTTCAAATGTGGCTAAGTAATACAAATATACATATATAGTATGTGTGTGTTTTAAATCACTTTATTCACTCATCATCTTTCAATGAAATTAGAATACTTTTGTTGAAATTCCTCTAGTTACTCAGTACATCCCCTGCTTATCCTTCTGGGTTTGTGAGACCTTGCTCAGGAGGATATTCTCCAAGCTGTTGTTTTTAAAACTGCTTTTTAAATTCATTGACCAGAACTGACTTAAATCCTAGCTTTGAAATTTAGCTTCTTAGATTTTTCATCTCAAACAAATATATGCAATATATTTTAGCTCTACCCTGTGTTTCTACCATGTTATTTTGTGAAATGTTCAACATACCTATGGGGTGGTCCTGTTCCAGACTCAATATTTTAGTTGTAGGTTCAGAAGTTCAGTAGAAGTTCAGAAAAATAACTTCAAGAAACAGATCTTAAAGGATTAATTTCCAAATGCCAAAGTGAATCTGAAGAGACTTGACATATTTGTTGCAGGGGAAATCATAGCTTTGAGGCTAGATCTCAGAATTTTGTATTAAAGAGTAAAAAACATTTTAGGTAGACTATGTTAATCATTCTAGACAGTTTTGTTTTCACACTCTCTGGAATGAAATTGTAGTAGTAAGAGGATGTGGTTAGAACAGGGAGGTTGCCTTTGCTTACTTTGCAGAAGATGTTTTTCAACACATGTAATCAGTTAAACAAAATCTAATCCTGCCTCCTGCTACCAGGGATAAAATATGTTTTCAAACATTAACAGCTATTTTGCATTCTCATCATTTTCAGGAGGACTCCTGCATTGCCTGCTGATCAGGGTAAGAGTGAAAGGGTGTAAAAGAAAAGCTATCACAATCAAAGAAGAATAGTCAGTTTTACATTGTTATTTTTTCTCCCTCTTATATAAAATATTTCTCCTAGGAATGCTTAACCTGCATTCCAAGACTACAACGAGGAATGCTCTTGAATCAGAAATACTACTAATACAGCAATCAAAAAATTTGGGAATTCCTGATTTCATTCTCAGACAGCAAAGTATTGAAATGTCATCAGAATGAAAAAGTTTATAGTTTCGTGGGATTGATTGCATTTATTGTGAGTCTAGCATGCATAAATACATTCAGGCAATCATTAATTGATTTACTCATTATAGAATCACATGGTTTTTCTTGAATTATTCATAGGAAAAGTGCAATATAAACATAGAAAATTAAAGACAACAAAGCAATAGTATACTGCATCTACATGAGCATTTATCCCATTTTAACATGGACCTTTCTGTACCCAAAATTGATTTCTCTTTAAAAATGATGCTGCCTGTGACAGACTTCTATGCTTCATCCACTAAGAGAGCAAGAAGGATATTTTTACTAAGTGAATGCTTCCAAAAGTTGCATGAGTAAGTAAAAAAAGATGTTTATGAATGATGACTATGTTTATGCATATTCACTAACTACTCAATGTCCTTTAAACACACCCAGACAAACATTCCAGTATAAGCAACCTGCCAAGTGAAGTTGAACAACTTTCCATCCTAAGTTGGTAATTTCTGTCAAAAGGACAGGAAAACAATATATAATTTGATTTTTATCAAAATAATAGTCATTATGTTCTCTATTTGCTATACTCATAAATTAGTATTGTTTATAAACTATTACTTTTTTGGCTTTTTGGTTGAATTAAATTTTTTTAACATACCAACTGCAGTTCCCTCTCTGTCCCCTCTTTCCACTCACCCCTCAGCATACCCCCACCCATTGTCTACTCTTCAAAGAGGATATGGCTTCTTACAGGGAGTCAGTAATATATGAGATATGAAGCTGAGGCAGGACCAACCTCCACTCCCCTGCCTCGGCACCCTGCCCTCCCATATCAAGGCTGAGCAAGCTATCCTTCTTATACATTATTTTTTAAAATCTTACTTAGATAGATTTGAAGAAGTTGTGACACTGATCTCATATAGTTCCAAATCACTTGTTTTCCTAAAAATAACCAATATACAGTGCTCTACAGAAATGAAAGAAAATAATTTGCACACCAACCAGAAATTATGTCATTTCTTATTGTTCCCTTAATCCTCTTATTTTTAATTTTGTTTTCTTTTGCATGCTGACAAATTTATAAAATTTGGTAATCTAAAAATTGTCTCAACAGTGACTACAACAGTGGCCAAGTTTTCTTAGACTTTTTTTTTTTAAATTGACCTTTCAGTCTCAGCAACCTTTCAAATGTGTTGATGGTTTGAACCTACAATCACTACACAGGCATTAAGAAAACACAGGAAACAAATTGCACCCATGGCAACTAAATGCATAATTAGCCACTAGGATGTCATGCCAGAAGTACAAATTACATTCTATTGCACCTGCACCTTATTACCTGCAGGCTCAATTACTCTCACACATAGATTTGCCTGGACAATGCCTGTCTACAAGAAAACAGCCAGCTTACCACCTTTCTCGTATAAGACACTTGGCCTATAAGAACGTTAGTGAACAGCTGAAGTGTGGAATATTTCCTTACACTTCACTCATGCCTGTTCTCAGGCAGTATTCTCCAAGTATTTCTAAAATGTAATTCATCACTGTTTTGTTTTCTCCTTTGACTTGTTTAGTTTGGTGAACCACACAGGGTTCTTCAAATATTATGATTATGTAACTCTTAAATTGTTTTGCAACTAAGTTTCTGTTTTTGCAGAACTATACATGTAACACTTCAACACAAACAAACCAATTGGTCATCACAGCTGATTTCAAATAACACTGGATTGTTGTAAGAACAATAGATTTTCATAATAATTTTATTTATTCTCAAAACACTATATTTTACTTAAATGAGAAAGTAAAAGGAAAACAGCATGTATGAATCATGCTCTTGTTTCTTTAAGGGAGTTTTTGGTATATTTTCAGTATATTTGTGGGAAGGATACATTTATTTTTTTTCTGGGATGATATGATTTTTGAAACATTTGGGAAACACTGATGAATTAGTCTTCAGAGAAAAATCCAATGAAATAAAAAATATGTTTCTCAAAAATATATTGAATATATTAAGTTCCTATAAACAACAAGGTGGCTCATGAAATCATTCTGTCTACACATTCAAATAAAAAAAATGGGAAAGAATGTTTGAAAATAGGCCAAAAGGTAACTTCCACCTCTTATGTGAACCAGACCAGAGTCTATTGGATTTTCCTGCTCTGTTCAATGGATTAGGGTATTGTACATAACCATAAGGAATAATAGTAATGTGAAGAAAATAGTATGCATGATATTAATTCCGGACAGATTTCATTTGATAAAAATGCAACTGGATTATATCACTAAACTAAACGTTTTCAGACTTTTGTCTTTAAAATTCATGCTCTGCCTTTTATCTGAGTTAGTAATTTGACAACACTATTTCCATTTGGTGGCAATGAATGTTTTTGGGTTTGTCTTGACCCAAGCTTAACATATTGACTGATTTTTTTCTTCAACAAGCAAACCAAGTTGACAGAACAATGCCCAATTTCACTTTGGTGGCAATCACTATTTAAAATAAAAGTTGTATGTCTAGCCTACTAGATGATACAGAGAAGCCAACCTGGACCTGAGAGGAAGTTTTCCCTCCTGATGGTTGCTATGAGGTGTTAGAAGTTTGATTCTGTCTGCATGGTAGGGAAAGGCCCTGATTGTGGACCTAACAGTAAATCACACAAACTATAATTCTGACATTGGGCAAGATAGAGCCAGTTCTGTAAAAGTAACACCACTATTATGGGAGGATTTAATTGTTCTCTGATAAGAAATGAACCTCATCAACAGAGGAAATCCAATACTGGTACTGTGAATTTCAGCCAAAACTTAATGTTTAAGGAAGTAATAGGCTCCAAAGAGGAACCTACTGATATGCTATCAAAGTAATAGTTTATGTTTATTCACATAACATGTAAGTACTAGCCTTATTTAGAAAAAAAAAAACTGTCTCTAAATGGTGGCAGATGAAGGGACACATTACTGCTTACCAAGACCAAGAAAGACTCAAGTACTCAACAGTGAAAAGCACTCCTTTTAGGATTAGGGACCACTGTGGAAGAATGTAATTCTTGGAAAAATGATCCACAAAATTCCACCTTCTAGACAGCATATACTCATTCTAACAGTGCTTACCTACATCTAGCCTGGAAAAGAACAACCTTATCTGTAGCTATTCATAGTTAGAGGAAAAGCAAGTGGCTACTGACAAATTCTGAATAATGAGGAGTCATTGTTGTAAATTGAGTAACCAGTGGTGTCCTACCAGGCTCCAGTGTAGTGTTTCAAACCCCAACTGCACTCACATTAATCTCACTGAGTCTAGTAACAAATCAAAACCACAAAGATATGGAAAAGGAACTTGTGGAGTGGGCATTGTAAAAGCAGGAGGGAAACCAGGAACAAGGGGAGAGGAATCTGGATGCAGTATAAACATGAATTAAAAACCATAAAACAAATGTAGTAAAAAAAAATAGTTTAAAATACACTTTGATTCTCAAAAAGACAAGAAGATTAGACCCAAAACTACTACCCCCCCATAAAGTCTCAAAACAATGAAACTAATTAACCATATTTGAATCATTATTACCTAAAATGTATCTTTCCTTACTGTTTTATTTGTTTCTCTGCAAAAGTTCTTTGTCTGCTCCAGGGCCTCATTAGAACATATATGACTTTTAAGATTTATATTCTCTAGATTTTTCTAAATTTTAGAAACAGTCTTTATTTATAGTACACTGAGAAGTTTGAAGTCTGTTAAGTCAGGTGTTTAATTCACTGGTATTGTTTAGAATTTTTTATGATGCTTATAATAAGGATATGATTCCTGTATGATGCATATATATATATATATATATATATATATATATATATATATACCAGTTTAAGATTGGTATTGCTTTCATTGCATTCTCTTTTACATTGTGTTTTGTATGTGTGTGCATGTGCATGTGTTTCTTTATTTTTGAGGCCCAAAATGAACTGTGTTCACCTTACATAAGTTTTAATATCAAAACCAAGCATTGGATATCATTGGAAAATATTGTTATAAAGCAGACTTAAACACTAGCTGGAGAGTCATATTTATTTTATGTTTTGTAAATTATATAGCAGCAAGTTAAGTAGACATTATTGAGACTACAGAATAGTGGCAGTTTTGGCATTCAAAAGCTAAGAAAATTAACATTTTCAATAAAGGAGTAAATTGGCTTTTATAAGAGATCAGAATAAAATGTGAGACAGGTTCAATGAGACCCTTCTTGTGACACTACAGCAAATGTAGCATAGAAAATGCATCTGACTACTCAACTATCAGCAACTGAATCTGGTTGTATTTTGAAACATCACATAATTTAACAGAAAATAATAGTTAATGTTACATTGGCCATTCAAAGGGACAATATATCTATCTCAATGTCTATTCATTCAAATACTACATTTTACATGATATCTTAAGCTTTATATCTAAGTAAATACTTATTTACTGATAAAACTTACAGTACAAGCTAATTATAAATCTTTACTACAAAGATGTTATTCAATATTGAATGTATTTCATGCTCCATGAGTGGTGAGTACTGTACCATAGACTGAGAAACAGTTCTTCAAATTGCACTTTTTTTTTCTTATTATTTGGAACGAGGGTTCATTGAAATAGAATAAGGATTTCTATTTTTTTTAACACTTTTACTCTATAGAAAAAACACTTCTGCCTTGACAAAACCAAATTTCCTATTCACTTTAACTGATTTGCATACCAGAATGAATATATATTCAAATAACTGATTGTCCAGATGTCAAGAACAAATTCAGTAACAAATAGACATAAGACACTTTGAGTTTGGGCTCTTTGAAAAAACCACACAATACATTTATACTTTAAGTTTGCAAAGAACATTTCCCTTCTAATGAAAACAGATACATAATAAAAAACGAATGTTTTTTATTTTCAGAATGATTAGTTTTAAACACTGGAAAGTACTTTCTGTACAATTTCTCTATATATATGTATTTTTAAAATCATGTACAAAACCTGAAATCTTAAAGCAATATATTTTACAGGTAAGTTTCTGATTTGCAAGTCACAGAATAGAAATATACAACAGGATCACTCTGAATGATTTCTCACTGAATTATTTCCAGTGAAATTCATTGTCAGGAATTGATGAAGTATGTAGCAAACTGTTTCACCACTTCTTGTTGGTTATTGTTGTAAAATTTGAATAGCCCATCTCATTCTGCTATGAAACAACTATAGGCAAGAGTCCACTGTAGCTTCCTTCAAAAAAAAAAAATGCATAGCTTTTAACCACTTGGGATTGATTCAATACTCATCATTGCTGTCAGGACCCTTGAAAAGGCAAGACTGTTATGGAATCAATTCTCTTTTATCTAGACAGAAACTTGACAATAAACAGCACTATCTCTCTCAGCTCACCGAGAGCCTAGTTCCTTCGTAATGGATACCTTGAGACACAGTACCAGCTTACACATGTCTCTTCACAACACATCTTTTCTCTAAGTGCCAGATGCATCCTCAGGACAGCTGTCAGTTGCAGAAGCTCAATGCTGTATGTTAGATTCACTCTCATTGAAAAGATGTTTAATTAGGTCAAACCATTCAAAGTCAAGAGAAAACTGATGTCTCTTCTATTTTTCAGTTTTCTAATGTCTTTTGAGTATATTTGATATTTTAAATGTATCTGTGCCCTTCTTTTATTGAACATATCAAATTTGTGAAGGGTTCAGTTTATTTCAGGAATAAAACAACCCACTCATAGGTAGAGAATAATGATCTTATCTCATGAGTACTTTAAAAATGAGGCGCTCTCATACTGGAAAGTAAACATCTTTTTCAAAGCTTTGACTTTCCCTTCCCTTGTTGTTCTACTTTTTCATTATTTCCAGATGTTTTTCACAGTAAATAAACTAAGCTTATGTTTATTAATGTGGAAACATCTTCAGTTATTTTGCTTATATATATATAAACATTTATATATATAAACATACATATATATATGTGGGCTTTTCTAGTAAATTTCACAGGAACTGCAGGACATACTTATTATGTTTAAACTTATATTATCTGGTCTCATTTAAGGCTACAGTACTTAAAACTGGTTAATATTTCATATCTTGCATACTTATTAACATTTTGTTTTCTATCAAGAAAACATTAAAAGGAAAAATAAAAATTTAGTAGGATGGCATACTGGAAATATTGTCATTACTTTAACTAGACAGCAGAGAGCAGTGCAAAGCTAGCCCTATGCAAACAAATTATATCATCTTGTGTTTCATTAATTACTAGCACAAACCAACCTCAGGAAATATCGAAGGTAAAACTTTCTCTCTTTTTTAAAGTTTTTTTTTTTTTTAATTTGACCCTATTTGTGATGTAAAAGAGAACAGTGAAGGGAGAAATTAAAAATCAGAATAAAATCCTTTGCTTTTCTTAGGAAATTACCACCATTATGGAATAGATTTTTTTCCAGTGAACTACTGGTTGGAATTAGTTTTCTGTCTAACAAAATTTTAAAACTCCAATAGAATTGCTATGCATTGGTTGAATCATTCAAGAGTTTGGTCAGTCATAAGATTATTTACATTATGAACATGGATATTTTTATGTCCACTGATTTCATTTTGAAGTTTTATTCTACTATAACTTTTGAGTTTATTGTTCTGCAAAATATATATTTATTAAATTTTAAAAGGTCTAAAAATCATAGGCATCTATTCCCTCATGAGTGCAATTTCTTTGTGCAATTAAATAGTACTGACTACTATTTAATGTTGGTTGAGATGAAGTACTTCATAATGCATTTAATGCATTTTTAGCTTCTATTTCAAAATAAATTCCACACACATAAGGTGAATAAATCTTAACATTTGAAATAGAAGTTGTGGCTGATCTATAAAGAGTGTCTGTAGATAAAGATCAGGTAGTTGGAGTCTCCGTAATTCTGTTCCTGGGGTTGCTCCTTTGATCTTTGTCACTTTATTTTAACTCGCTTTTCCTTAGTCTGAGCTGGCTTTTAAAAATATTTATAAACTATATTATTCTAGAATTATCACATCTAGAATTATTAGATTTCAAATAAATACAATAAAACATTCAAGAATAATGTATAGGTATGGGGAAGATATGTTTTAAGCTTGTCTTCTAGAAATTACTTCTAGCTCAAATTATCTTATTTATTTTTTTAACTTGTACAATTTTAGCCCAAGACAGAGGAGCAAGTATGTTGTTAATCTTCACCATCTATTTGACTAGATTTAGATGTAATTATATCTTTCAAGATGTCTATCAAAGCTGCTTCATCTAGATTCTAGTAAGTAAGGAAGACCATGTGGCTTATACTTCTCAGTGATATGAGATCTAGTTTTGAATAAAACAGGGAAAAGGAAATAAGAACCTTAATGTATCTCTCTGCTCTTCAATATGTATACATTTTTATCTGCAACCCTACACTATATTGACAATATAGACAATACTCTATTTTGCCATAACAGCTCTGCCATAGTGAATGGTGTTCTCTTAACTTATTACTCATAACCTGGCAGTGGTATTAGATGCCTGTATCTCTTAAATAGCAACACTTGGGAAGCAAAGAGAGATGGATCTCTGTGAGTTTGAGGCCAATCTGATCTACAGAGCAACTTCTAGGACAGCCAAAACACTGAATCAAAACAAACAAACAAAAAACACATGGGTTTCTTTTATTTTGCATCAACATCTAGTTTATTGAAAGGACTTGATCATGTTGAAAATATTGAGTGTTTAAATCATACAGATATATACAATGGTAAAAATACCAGCATGATTTGTTTTAGGTAAAGACCTTAACAGAAAAATTGTATTTAAACTACATTTTATAAAAAAATGATTTTCTAATTAGCAATACCTCAACTTTATCAAAAACTTTAAAAGAGGGAATCCCTTTGTCTCCTGAGGCCTCTTTTGGTAAAGGAAATAATCTCTTCTCCTTAAAGTATCTGATTTCATGAAAGACACTTTCTTTAAATCAGGCACATATAATTGCCACAAAGACAGCCCCAGGCAGCCCTACCCATATCCCTAACATGAGAAATGGCTCACTTTTGCTTATTTAATGACTTACAAAATTTGTATACACAAGTAGTGGAGTTTCACAGGATGTTTTTAGTAGGTCAAATTATCATAGGCCTCCACTAACTCTTTAAAGAATAACTTGTTTTAAATTGGAATGTCTAACTTCATCATTTAAGCAATTTCAAGCCTGGTACCAAATACCTTTTTAAAGTGAGTATGGGGGCGCGGGAGGGAAAGAGAGATTGTACATACCATAGTTACTGCATGACATGACTAGTACACAGACAGCTTTAGGTGTCAGCCCTTGCCCTTCATCTTGTTCAGGTGGAGTTCTCTGTTGTTCACTCTTGTATACACCAGGCTAGCTGGTCTGTGAGCCTCCAGTGAATTCCTCAATGAATAAAGTCATACTTTTTATCCATGTATATCCTTGTTCAAACTCCCTTCTCCCTCCCACACCTTCCAGTTACTCTCTCCCCAGTTAATCTTCTCCCCAGCAAGGGCAGGAAATCCCAAGGTCCCAATGTGGCTTAGTTCAGCATCCACTCCTGGCAGATCCAGTTTCCTCACCCTAACATCAAGACTGGATCAGGTGTTCCTCTGGAAGGAGTTGGATCCAAGGTGCCAGTCCAAGGTGTTTCAGATCCCCCACTTCTCAGTTGTTGTGGTTTGCAACTTGGACATGTTTTGCTTTTTGCTTTTTCATTTAGAGTCCACTAATGAGTGAGTACATCCCCTGCTTATCTTTCTGGGTTTGTGATACCTCACACAGGAGAATATTCTCCAAATCCAACCATTTGCCTGCAAAGTTTAGGTTATCATTTTTTCTTCCTCCATTGTGTAGATGTACCATAGTTTGTTAATCCATTCTTCAGTGGAGGGGCATCTAGGTTGTTTCCAGGTTATTGCTATTAGGAATAATGCTGCTATGATCATAGTTGAGCTAATTAATACCTTTGGAGTGCGAATGTGCATCTTTAGGATATATGCCCAGAAGGGAAACTGATGAGATCTCCTGGGAAAACTGGCCGCAAGGATGGGGGATGGATGGGAGCAAATGAAAAGAGGGGAATATGTAGTATCAAGGTGGCCACATTGGCACCGAATGGGGGAGGGGATAATAAAAGAGCTATCCTGATAGAAGGGGGCATTTTAGGTTCAGGAAGAAACCTGGTGCCAGGGAAACTTCCAAGAATCTGCAAAGATGATCTCATTAAGACTCCTAGCAATCACAGAAATCAGAAAGGGTATCTGACCTGAACTTCTCCTGTAATCCGTTTGGTGACTACCCTTATTTTCAACAGAAAACCTTCATCTAGTAACTAATAAATTCAAGTGCTTAGAACCAGAGACAAGCACTGGGCTAATCTCTGGGAGTCCAATTGATCAAAGGCAGGGGGAATGGTAGAAACAAAGCAGTCAAGATAACAATTGGGAAACCACCAGAAAGAGTTAACCTAAACAAATTTGAGCTCAGAGACACTGGAACAACAGCTAGAGATCCTACATGTGGCTGACCTAAACCCTCTGCAAGTGAATGACAGCTGTGTAGCTTGATCTATTTTTTGGGGGGGGGCTGGGAGGGGAGTGTATAGCAATATGGTCAGGACCTGTCCCTGGTTCTTGAGTGGGCTTTTTAAGCCTATTTCCTAGGCAGGGATGCCTCCTCAAGCCTTAATGCAGGAGGAGGAACTTGGTCCTGCTGCAATATGATGTGGCATGCTTTGTTGACTCCCATGGGAGACCTGCCCCTATCTTAAGCAGAGATGTAGTGGATGGGAAGAATAGACTGGAGATGAGAGAGGGAACAAGAAGACAGCAGGGAGAGAAAACTGAGGCTGGTAAATAAAATAAATGAAAAAAAATAATAAAAATATTTTTTGTAGATATTTCATTTCATAAGAACAACTATAACAAATACAGATATCTTTATATATCTAAAGAGCCCTGAATGGTTGTTTGATAAAAGTTTCATCCCTTGCCTTAGGATTATTGGAACATGCGATAAACCCCTGAGATTAGGATCTAATTGGAACAAGGAGATCACTGAAGATTGGTTAGTTTCTACACTTTTATTCTCATTTCTACTGTTTTCTTTAACAATCTTCTCCACTATGATCTGTTCCACCACAAGGCAGAAGCCATGAAACTTCCAGACAATGAAATGAAACTGTCGTACATGAAGGAAAGCAAGCCACCGTCCTCTTAAAGACATCCTTGCCCTGTATTTTGGTCAAAAACAATGGAAAATTTAATTAGGCAGGAAGGCAAACTCTTGACAGAGCACTAGGTCAAACAAGTTTCTGATAAAGTAGAATAAAGAATAGACATGGATTTTTTGAGCACATGCAGGCAAAATCTCAGAATTTAATTTAGTTTCTGGAGATTTCAGATGACTTTTTATTTATGAAGTAAAATTATTCTCTGTCAATATAGTGAGTGGGGCAAAGATTTGTTTGTTGTAATACAGAGAACGTTGGATTTTGAAACAGATCATGGAGAGTTTACAGTCCCCTCCATTTCAATGTTCTCGCAGTAGAATAAGGAAACAAATATTCTGGAAAAAAAAAAGAAATTCTGGAAGGTGGAATGGTTAGAGGAGTTAGCAGGTGAAGGAAGACACCTGTGGCCAGGCATGGGAAACTGAGGTAATTTCCAGAAGCCACAAGATGGAAAGAGAGAACTTACTGGTATAAGTTTTCCTCTCACAACTACATGTGTACAATAGATATGTGTATAGTACAATATAATCTTCAAATCACATAAATAAATATATAAAAGATCTTTTTAAAAAACCGCTTTTAAAATTGTTATGCCCTCAATGAGTTATATACTTTACAGTGGATATGCCAAACATTGGTGATTTTGGATCAATTTCTTAAATTATAGTTGATAACTAGGATTTAGACCATTTTCATTTCTGAAAGAAGTTTAGTCTATAATCTCTGTAATACTCTCAAGCAATGGTTCTTCATTGCAGGGCTTTCCCTCCATATAAAGTCTATAATTTAGAACCATTCAAATAAATCCAGGATAATTTCAGGATTTTTGTAATTGTCACATATTTGCCTTCTGACTCAGTTACATTAAAGAGACCATAAGTGGAGTATAGATTTTCTTTTTCTTGTCTTTCATTATTATTATTATTATTATTATTATTATTATTGTTATTATTAGCAAAGAAGTTACACTTTCTATCCTTGTATATCCTTATTCAAGTATGGCCTGATAATTCTCTGGATTTCCTGGGGGTCTGTTGTTATGTTTCCCTTTTTATTTGTGATTTTGTTGATTTGGATACTCTCTCTCTGCTTTTTGGTTAGTTGGATAAGGGTTTATCTATCTTGTTGACTTTCTCAAAGAACCAACTCTTAGATTCATTGTTCTTTTTGTTTCAATTGTATTGAAGTAAGCTCTAAATTTGAGTATTTCCTGCTGTCTGCTCCTTCTGGGTGACTTTGCTTCTAATTGTTCTAAGGGTTTCAGCTGTGCTGACAGTTCTGTATTGTGGGATTTCTCTAGGTTTTTTATATAGGCATCCAGTGGACAGCATCCTGGGCAGGTACCATTTACCAAAATTAAATGAAGATCAGATTAAATACTTAAACAGACCTATAATTCTAAAGGAAATTGAAGCTGTCATTAAAAGCCTCCCAAGCAAAAAAAGCCGAGGTCCAGATGGTTTCAGTGCAGAGTTCTACCAGACATTCAAAAATGAGCTATTACCAATACTCCACAAACTGTTTCACACAATAGAAATTGCAAGAATATTGACAAATTCTTTTAATTAGGCCACAATTACCCTAATTCCCAAGCCACTTAAAGACACAACAAGGAGAATTACAGACCAATTTCCGTCATGAATATTGATGCTAAAATTCTCAACTAAATTCTGATAAAGCATATACAACAAAATATAAAAAAGTTCATGTACAATGATCAAGTAGGCTTCATCCCAGAAATGCAGTTATGGCTCAACATATGAAAAACCATAAAATCATATAAACAAACATAAGGAAAAAAAACACATGATCATATCCTTAGATGCTGAAAAAGCCTTTGACAAAATCCAACACTCCTTTATGATAAAAGTCCTGGAAAGATCAGGAATAAAGGGAAATTTTCTAAGCATAAAAAAGGCAATTTACAAGAAGCCGACAGACAACATCAAACTTAATGGAGAAAAACTCAAAGTAATCCCAATAGGAACAAGAAAATAAAGTGTCTCTCTTCCTATCTATTCAACATAGTTCTCAAAGTTTAAGCTAAAGCAATAAGGGAACAAAAGTAGATTAAGGGGATACAAATTGGAAAAGAAGAAGTAAAGCTATCTCTATTTTCAGATGATATGATTATGCACATAAGTGATCCACAAAATTCTACCAGGGAACTTCTACAGCTGATAAACACCTTCAGCAAGGTAGCAAGTTACAAGATTAACTCAAAGAAATCAGTAGGCCTCCTATACACTAGAGATAAAAGGGCTGAAAAAGAAATAAGGGGAACATCTTATTTATAATATAATAGCTTTATAATGGCTACAAACAGCATTAAATACCTTGGAGTAACTTTAACCAAAGAAGTAACAGATCTATTTGACAAAAACTTTAAATCACTAAAGAAAGAAATTATAGCAGTTATCAGAAAATGGAAAGATCTCCCATGTTCCCAGATAGGTAGGATCAACATAGTAAAAATGACAATTCTACCAAAAGCAATCTACAGATTCAATGCACTTCCCATCAAAATCCCAACACAATGTTTTACAGACCTAGAAAGAACAATACTTAATTTCATTAGGAATAACAGAAAAGCCAGGAATGCTAAAACAATTTTGCTCAACAAAAGAACCTCAGGAGGCATCACCATCCCCAATATCAAGTTATACTATTGAGCTACAGTAATAAAAACAGCCTGGTACTGGACTAAAGACAGACTTGTGGAAAAATGGAATTGAACTGAAGATCTCGACATTAATCCAAAAACCTATGGACACCTGATATTCTACAAAGAGGCCCAAAATACTCAGTGGAAAAAAGATAGTATCTTTAACAAATGGTGTTGGCATAGCTGGATGGTAGTGTGTAGAAAAATGCAAGTAGATCCAAGCCTATCACCTACACAAAACTCAAATCCAAGTGGATCAAAGACCACAACATAAACCCAGCCACACTGAACCTAATAGTAAAGAAAGTGGGAAATACCCTCCAACATGTTGGCATATGTGACCACTTCCTAAATATAACACCAGTGGAACAGGCACGAAGAAACACAATTAATAAGTGGGACCTCCTCAAACTGAGAAGCTTCTGTAAAGCTAAGGACACAATCAATAAGACAAAATGATAGCCTACAGAATGGGAAAATATTTTCACCAACCCTGCAAGTGTCACAGGATTGATCTCTAAAATATATAGAGAATTCAAAAAACTACAGCTCAAAACCCTTAAAAAATTAAAAAATTGGGCTCAGAACTAAAAAGTCAATTATCAGCAGAAGAATTATGAATGGCTGAAAGGCACTTGAAAAAGGGCTCAACATCTTTAGCTATCAGAGAAATGCAAATCAAAACAACTTTGAGATACTACCTTACACCTGTCAGATTGGCTAAGATAAAAGACACATATGACAACCTATCCTGGAGAGGTTGCAGAGCAAGGGGTACACTCCTCTATTGTTGTCAAGAATATAAACTTGTTCAAACACTATGTAAGGCAATATGGTGATTTCTCAGAAAACTAGAAATCAATCTCCCCAAAGACCCAGCAATACCACTAGTGGACATATATCCTGAAGATGCACTTTTGCACTTCAAAGGCATTAGTTCAACTTTGTTCATAGCAACATTATTCGTAATACCAAAAACCTGGAAACAACCTAGATGCCCCTCAGCTGAAGAATGGATTACCAAACTATGGTACATTTACACAATGGAGTACTACTCAGCAATGAGAAAAGATGATATCCTAAAAGTTGCAGGCAAATGTATGGATTTAGAACATATCCTCCTGAACGAGTTCTCACAAACTCAGAAAGATAAACAGGGAATGTACTCACTCATTAGTGGACTTTAAAACAAACAAACGAAAAAAAGCTAAGTTTTTCCAAGCTTCAAACCACAACTACTGAACAGCTTGTGATATGAAACACCTTGGAGTGGCAACTTGGAGCCCATTCCCTCCAGGGAAACACCTGACTTAGTCTTTATGTGGTGGTGAGGAAAACAGATCTGCCTGGGTTGATGTTGAATAAGCCACCTTGGGACCTTGCAACTTCCTGCCCTTGCTGGGGAGGAGATAAACTGATGGAGAGATGAGTGAGTGACTGGGAAGCGTGGGATGGGGAAGGGAGCCTGAACAAGGCCATACATGGATCAAAAAAAAATTAAAGAGTCCAAAGTTAGCTTGACAAAACCCCAAAATTTCACCATCTTGAGATGTAACAACTTACTGCTTTGAGTCATCCAATGAACCACTTACTTGGAAGCATATTGATGCATAAACTTTGTACTTCTATCATGACCAAATGCAGTCAAGAAACTAGCAAGATTGATGTTAAACAGGTTGGCACAGGAGACTGTTCCCATTAAACATTAGATAGAATTCTTGGTAAAGTTAAGCAGACATAGGTATTTTGAAAAGCCTACAGGATAACAAAGAAATCTGGTTATCCTTCTGAACTTTGAATTAATGGCTCATACTGCATGGAAAGCTTTTTAAATGGAAACAATTTATGCTTAAAAGCCCATACAAGACCAGATGGAATAGGAGGGCCATTCAGCTAACTAAAAGAAATATGAAAAATGATAATAGTTTTGCATGATATGACTTTGAGAATAGTAATGCTAAATATCACTCTCAATGAATATTTAAAATAATGTATATCTTAAAAGACAATTATAAAATATTGGCCTAATTGAAATAAAAAATAAATATCTGAAGAGTTAAAATCCATGGAAAATTAGGAAGAACAAAAACAAAACGTTAAATTCATATGAACAAGCAAACTGTATTAAAAATAACAATTTTATTTCTTCCTTATTGACAGAGAAAGAAAAAAGTAATTTTTGTTCTATTTTATATTATTTTTAACATAATAAAATATAATAAGTTAAAACAATAGCACCAAATTAAATTTGGACAAAGCAAACAAGCAGGAAAAACAAGAGAAGGCACAAGAATCAGAGACTGACTTGTTCACATATTCAAAAATCCCATAAAAACACTGACCTGGAGCCACATAATACGTACACAGTTGACCTGTTACATACAGATGCATGCTGCTTCAGTCTCTGTGAGCTTATATGAGCTTTGCTCAGTTTATATAGAAGCCCTTCTTCTTTGGGTATCATCTCTGCCCTCTGGCTGTTACAGTCTTTTCATCTTCTTGTCTGCAAGGTCTCTTGAGCTCTAAGAGGAGGGATTTGATGAAATATCCCATTTAAAGCTTTTTCAAATGTTAGGTTTAAGCATAATTTACATTTTAAAAGTATAAGACTGCCTGAATTGCTCAGAGGTGTATGTGCTTCCAGCTTAAGTTTGACCATAGGCATATATAGGCAGGAAAACAGAAATGGTTTTCTCTGACTTCCATGTGCATGCAATTTCATCTGTATCTGTAAAGACGCTGTAAACATATGTGCATATATAGTGAAATAAAAAATAAAATTATTAAAAGTATAAAAGTTGACATGTGGACACTTTTTGCATCAATGATGATTTACTAGTTCTTGAAAAAAGCAAAACTGAAAAATTAGGGACATCCCCTTATGTAGATTAGAGTGCCAAAATAGCCAGCAATCTATTACTAAAGATTATATATCATTAAAAACATAAAAATGTTTTGAAACATAAAGCATTCAAACATATTTTTCTTATCTCTAATCCCATAAACTTGCAAAGACTCAAAGATGTGATACAGGACATTTTTAAGCTGTGGAGTCATGCACTAATCATATGTACTTGTCCATTCTCTCCCTTCCAAAAGCATTCAAATATCAGCAAAAAAAGCTGGCCTAAACAATTGTCTATACTCACCTATGGTTTATATCTTCCTTTTGTATTTTTATCTGTGTAAGTGTGCAGTTCATTTCCTTAAGACTCACAAGCCAAAGCCGCAAAGCCTAATTCATTAAAAATATCATTTGTCTCTTGTAAATCCTATTCACTTAAACATTGCAGCTTTGCATAATCAATGCTCAGTTCAAGATGAAATATGAATGGAATTCCTCATAATTCAACAGCTTTTTATATGTTTAAAAATCAATATAGCTTTATTCAGCCAAATAGCATAATCTCTCTTGTATTTCTGATGCCAGTACAAGAATTCCAAATCACAGGATATTAGTCATGTTGAAAAGAAATAAACTAAAAAAAATTCTGTTCATAGAAGTGAATACTAAGTTGACTTTATTTAGTAAAAAATTTCAGAATCCCTTGATATTTTGTATTTAAGTGATCCAATTGTCAATATAAATTAATTAAAATTCAAACAAACAGAACAAATAAAAATATTTGATAAAAAATGGAAAACCTAACAAATACATTCATAAGGCTATAAACACATTAAATTGAAATATTTAGACATATATACATGTTCAATGTTTTGATATCTATACATGCATTTGTTCTAAAGATTTATTTTTGTGTATTTGAAATAATATCTTGTTATATGTGCTTCTTCCAAGCAAGTAGCAATAAATATTTTTATAGTACCTTATACCGACACATTTTATTTATTATTTGGTTTCTTTCCATTTTCCTTTTGGAAGCAAAGAAAACAATATATAAACAATGAGATCACTAATTAATCATCAATCAGTAACCCTAAAGACAAATATAATTTAGTTTATTTAACTGAAAAACTATCAAAGTGCTTAGGAGATAAATTAATATGCAGGAGTACTTCTTGATCAAGGTTTACCTATATCTTTATATCTTATTCATGAAATATTTTTACCCCTGAGAATTGAAAACATTTTAACAACTGTTTGCAATCCACTAAATTGTCATGGCAGAGGTTACTCAAAGAATGTTCTAGCCATGTTGCTAGCAAATGGACTTTGCATTAAAAACACTTGGGACCATGGTCAAGTTTTGATTCACTCCTCTCCCTCACTTCTTCATATTTTATCAATTACCTCACTTTGGCATTTCAATGACCTGAGAGGATTGTAAGTAATGGGTCAGACTTCTCACAAGCACATTGGACTCATGTTCATGTCTTTTTTTTTTCTTTTTTCTTTTTAATACCACCAATAACTGTCCTTTTTCCCAGGTTTGTCCTTGTCCATCATTGGACTGTTCTAACCAGTTTCCATAGACTAGGTGACTTAAACAGGAAGCATGCATTTCTCAGAATTCTGCCCAGGAAGGGTACAAAAATAGGAAGGTTTTAGATTGATTACCTGGGTAAGGCAAGCTTTATGTCTCACAGGAAACTATCCTCTGTTGAACCCTTAGCTGGCAGGAAATAGGCTATGAACAATGTACTCTGTTTTTTTTTTTTTCCCATGATGTTTCTACTCACATTCTCATGATTCTGATCTCATAGCCTAATTACATTCAATAGTTCCACTTCTAAATATCATATCAGAGATAAAGATTTAAACTTCTGATCTTAGGCAACACTATGGAAATCAGTTCACAGGATTAATCTACAATAATTCTAGAAATTTTTTATTCACATCATTTTACTCCTCTTACTTTAAATTTATTTATTGTCATTTTGTGTGTGAAAGGGAATTAATTAATTACATGAATTAAACTGGGCACTATTGCCATTTCACACATGGGGGTCAGAGAACAACTGTTGGAAATTGATTCTTTCCCTCTGTCATGGTATTTGTGAGTGGAACAGGGGTCATAATGCTTGTGCAACAAGTACTTTTAATTGATGGGATATTTGTTTATACATACATCCATTTAGTATTATTACATGTAATATATGAACATAATAATGAAGAGTTTATATTTATTTTTATTAGATGCTTGTGATTATGGATTTAAGTTATATGTGCAATGTTTCATATTTAGTTTCCAGAGAATAAATTTATGGTTTTGGTTGTCTCTTTACACTTTTCTTTTATATGGGTTTTCAGATTATAACTCAAGTCACAAGGTTTGCACACAAAGCAAGGTCTTTTATATGAGGAATTGTCTTACTAGTCATGTTCCCTAGTGTCTTAACTACCTTACTGTAGTTCAAGATTTGTTTCTTATTTGTAGGACATGTATAAAAAATCCCAAAACTTTCACCCCGCACAAAACTCAATTCCAAGTGGAACAAACACCTTTACATAAACCCAGGCACACTGAACTTGATAGAAAAGAAAGTGGGAAATAATCTACAATGCATTGGTTCTAATGTCCACTTTCTAAATATGACACCAGTAGCACAGACACTAAGAACAACAATCAATAAGTGGGATCTCCTGAAACTGAGAAGCTTCTGTAAAGCCAAGGACACAGTCAATAAGACAAAACAACAGTCTGCATAATGGGAAAAGATTTTCACCAACCCTACAAGTGACAGAGGACTGATCTCTAAAATATATACAGAAATCAAGAAACTACAGCCCAAAACCTTGAAAAACTCAATCAAAAAGTGGGGTTCAAAGCTAAAAAGGCAATTCTCAGCACAAGAATTATGAATGGCTGAAAGGCACTTGAAAAAGTTCTCAAATTCTTTAGCCATCAGAGAAATGCAAATCAAAACAACTTTTAGATACCACCTGATACCTGCCAGTTTGGGTAAGATAAAAAAAGACACATATGACAGCCTATGCTGGAGAGATTGTTGAGCAAGGGGAACACTCCTCCATTGTTGGAGAAAGTGTAAGCTCATTCAGCCACTCTGGAATGCAGTATGGTGTTTTCTCAGAAAACTGGGAATGAATCTCCCCAAGGATCCAGCAATACTACTTTTGGGTGTACACCCTAAAGACGTACATTTGCACTCCAAAGGCATTAGCTCAACTATGTTCAAAGCAGCATTATTTGTAAAAGCAAAAACCTGGAAACAACCTAGATGCTCCTCAACTGAAGAATGGATTAACAAACTGTGGTACATCTACACAATGGAGTACTACTCAGCAGTAAGAAAAAAATGATATCCTAAAATTTGCAGGCAAATGAATGGATTTGGAGAATATCTTCCTGAGCAAGATATCTCAAACCCAGAATGATGAGCAGGGGTTGTTCTCACCCATTATTGGACTCGAAACAAGAAAGCAAAAAGCAAAGCATTTCCAAGCTTTGGGATCTGAAACATCTTGGATTGACACCTTGAATCCCACTTCCTCTAGAGGAACGCCTGATTCAGTCTTGATTTTTGGGGTGAGGAAACTGGATCTGCCAGGAGTGGATGCTGAAGTGAGCAATATTGGGACTGTGGGACCTCCTGCCCCTGCTGGGGAGGAGATGGTGAGATGTGGAGAAGAGAGAGTGACTGGAGGGGCTGGGAAGGGGATGGGACCTTGAATAAGTATATACAGGGATAGAAAATGTGACTTTATTCATAATAAATAAAAGAAAGGGGAAAATGTAGCTCTTTTCTGAGTTAGTACTGCCAACTGCTTTTAGTCACAATTTATTACTTATTCAGGAATCTCACGGATTCAAAAAATGAGTAATGAAATTTATTTTAATGGACAATTAATCTGACATCTGCAAAGCCATACCCCAAACATGTTTACATGGCCACTGAAGTACTCTTAGCCATAACTACAGAATCAGAAGTGCTTCAATAAATTTTTGTAAAGACAATTCAAATGATAATGTTAATCAGCAAATGAGTACAACAAATGTATTTATATTGGCCAAATTATTGAGTATATTTGAAAATAATTATGACAATATTTCAGAAAATATTTTTTCTATTTAATAACAAGATATGTAAATTTAGTGGTTTGTATGTGGTTTCAGTTGTTTGTACATAATTGAAAATGCCAAGGTTTGATTTACAATTAGAAATATAAATCAGATAAACACACATACTGTCTCTCTCACACACATATACATAGACACACACACACATACTTTAGAACTACATATATAAATGTTTTTGCTCGAGTCAGATCTTCATTTAATTTTGGTAGATGGCACCTGTCCAGAAAGCTGTCCATTTCTTCTAGGTTTTCCATTTTTGTGGAATACAGATTTTCAAAATATGATCGAACCCCACTCCAACTATAGGAACACCAGACTCACTCTTGAGGGAGGAGA
>PVIH01005819.1:96735-119235 GCA_004025045.1 Sigmodon hispidus
CCAGGGAGGGGATGGGGAGTTGCAGAGAAGAAAAATGACCAGATGTGGTGGGAGGGGGAAGGGACCTTGAATAAGGATATACAGGGATGGAAAAAAAAATTCAGAGGGAAAGCTGAACACAAAGTAAATATATGTGTAGCAACCTTATTTGTATTACCACCCTTGATAAGCCATGCTTATGATTCTTATCCTCTTTATATTTATTGTTAACTTTTCAGCATTTTAAATTCAGTTTACTGTTTTTTTATAAATACAAAATAAGGAAGAAAAAAAAAGAAAACTTGATGCTAATTACCAGTGCAGATCAAAGAAAAAATATTAAAACCAAGTCTAAGTGATTTATGTTTGGATTTTTAAATATTTTTGAAAACTAACATAATTTATAATAGAATATTCCCATTTTAAATGTGTAATTTGGTGTTTTGCTAAATGTAAAGATTTCCTTGTAATCAATGCTCCAGTGAAGCTCTAGACTATTTCCATCACCCCAGAGGCCTCTCTGTTATATCGTCAGATCCCCTCACTCAGATCTTCAGACAACCATTGATATTGCTGTTGCTAAACATGTGTTTGCATTGAAGGCATGAAAGCGACATGATGTGATATTCATTCCTCTACGTGGTTGTTTTCATGAGCATAATGCTGTGAAATTCGTTCAAGTTATTGCTTGCTGACATAATGCACTACTTCATATTTCTGAAGAGAAGTCCATTGACTGGATATGCCACATTTTGGTTTTTCCATCTCCTACCTCAGTGAGATCAAAAATAAAACTCATGACAGCATTTACATACAAAAAAATATTTTTGCATACAGTTTCACCAAAAGTATCTCATTGTTTCTTGAAAAGTCAATTAAATCCTTTCTGTGAATTTTTATAATTTCAGCTTTGTTGATCTTTCATATCAATGCTGATAAAAAGATTGTTAAAATGATAAAGGATCCTGACATTGAATGCAGCATCATATTCTCAGGTACTTAGAAGTCTGAGTTGAGGCCACTCTGTCTTTTAAATACCAAGATCTTACAACAGAAAGAAGATAAAGGATTAAGAAATAGTTGGCTAATGCCCACAGATGTAGCTGAGCCTAACCTGGCTTGAGGAGCTTTATATTTTATTTTTTATGTTTCATGTAGTTTAGAGAAAAGAGACGTTTTATTACTGTATGTTTTTTTTCTTCTAAGCTATCCTGAATGTTTTGTCTTTTTATATAAAGTTTGATATTGATTTTCAAAAAACAAAACAATAATAAAAAAATTAAAAATTGAAACAGTTGGCTAAACTTTTAGACCTCTAGAGTAAACCCCTATTCCTATTTTATCCCTGAAGGCATTTGTGCTTCTAAGAATGGGACATTTAGGAAAAGGGAATTGATCATTGTGAGTAGAAACACTATCCTCCAAACCTGGCAACCTGAATTTGATGCACTAGGCTTATATGATAGAAAGAGATCACTAAATACACATGTTGTCAACTTAGCTCCAGGCATATAACATAAATAAAATAAAATGTGTTGAAGAAATAGTGGAAAATAATGAGGAACAAAAACATGTATCTAGGAAAAATTTTGCATATTTGAATAGCCCTCTAGGATAATACAAGTGTTAACTATAGACTTCAATATTTCTATTGCCATAACATCTGCTTATTTCTATTTCTCTTTTTAGGTTTTTCTCCAGTGTCTACACTACTGTTACCCTTTCTTACTCAAGCATTATATTTCCAGATTTCTCTCTCTTAACCTATTCTTTTGCTTTATAAACATTGTCATCCATGCCTTTAAACGTGATTTAAGAGGAAAGATAACTGCACCAGTAGAATAATTTGAATTCTTATGTTAATAAACACTGAGGGTTACAAAAGCAGGCAAATTAATCACAGACACTTACTACTTTCAGTAGTGGATGTCCCCAAGAACACTAATCTGCTCAACCATAACATATATGTTGAAAATATTTATCAAATACATAAAGTCTTCTTGATCATCACTTCGGTTTCTGTGAGCCCCTATGAACTCTGCTATTAGCTATGCAACATATATCAGTAGTATACAGTCAAGATTTACTTCTTATCTGGACATATATCTTCCATTAGCATCAAGAATGTAGATAATTTCTGTTTTATAAAGTTGTAATGTTAAAAATCTTAACTTGATATTTGTTTTGAATATGTCCTATATATAATTTCTTTCCACATTCTTTTCTTCTTTTTGACTTTCCCTTCCCTCCCTTTTATTTAAAACTTTTTTTTAAATCTAACACTGCTCTGCCTCACTTCCCTTCTTCCAGTCTTCCGTCAGCCTCCCTCAACCCCATCTCCTAATCTCTTTCCCAAGGTTGGCAGAGAGTCCCAAGGTGGATCAGTTCAGTCTGGAATATCCAGTTAAAGTAGGTCCATCGAGTTCCTCACCCAGTACTAAGGCTATGTTAAGTGTTCCTCTGTAAGGAATGGGCTCCAACATGTCAGTTCATGCACCAGGAATATATTCTGATCCTACTGCAAGAAACCCCCCAAATTGCCCACACCATTTGACTTTTGTCTATATCCACAGTGTTTCGTTCCTTTCCATGAAGGTTCCTCAGATGCATGTCCTTCCTTTTTATTGTCTCTGTTGTGGAGCTGATGTTTTACTCTGTATCTCAGAGTAGTTGGAAACTCACTACATAGCCCAATTTGACTTAAAATTCACAGAGATCTGCTTGAATCATTCTGAATCACCCTCCTCTAAGAGGTGGCATTATACATGTGAACTTTCATGGCTGCTTTGATTTTTTTTCTTAAATATAATTAATTACAAGTTTATTCTATTTACTTTAAAGTTTTGTTTAAGATTATTACTTATAGTATCCCTTTCCAATTATTCACAGAACAAAAGTCCTGACCATCAGAAGATCTTGAAAATGCAGTCAGACATAAATTCTGCACATATCTGCTTTTTTCTTATATGCATGTACATATATAGGCAAATGTAAGTTAGGTAGAGTAAGTTCTCAGTAACACTAAAATATAAAGTAAAATGGTTATTATAATATAATACAGAAAGTTGTTTTGTTTTGTTTTGTTTTCTGCCAGGGGAGAGTGCAAACGCAGTCCTCCACTACCACAAATTATGCAGTAGAATTCCCTGCATTTGGTGAAATCTCAGAGGTCAACACATCCTGAGTGCAATGGATAAGCCTCACCCTGGGAAAAACCACCTTTGTGATCATGGTATCTCCCCTGCCAGGTAAGTATATATAGAATTTTTTTTTTAACCTGTAAATTGTTACTTATACAGTTTTCTTTTATTTTTCTCTCATACATTGCATTCCAACTGCAGTTTTCCCCACTCCACATTTTCCAGCCCCGCACTTCCCCACTTTTCTGGATATACTCCTCTAGTTTCTATTGAAAAAATAAGAGCAGGCCTTCCAGGGATATCAACAAATTATATGTATTTTAAAAACCATAGCAGATGTTCTGTTACCCTAAGGAAATGAAGCTTGAAATCAAGAACAAAACAATAACAAAAATGTAGAAAAAGAGAATTTCCATATGTTTGACAATTCAAAAACACAGTATCCACAATTCACTGTGAGATAAGCAATTTTAAAGATAAGCTTAATATGTGTTCAAAGACATACGTTTTTATTTTTTTCTTTTAAATCCAAGTGTGTAGAAATTCACAAGAGGTAGTAACATATATAGAACCCCAGGAGCATCTAAAAAAGGAAATACCAAAAGAATGGGTGCCTAGGCACCCTGAGAAAATACCACTCCACACCTACATACATAGGCTTGAAGGTTAACCAAGTTCTAAAAGCCTGCTGTGGTAGTCTACTCAACAGAATGCAGCACTTAGTTCATCCAAATGGATTTTCTCAGAAGAAGAGGATAGTTGAAAAGGACAAACATTTATTGTCAGGCATATGTGCATGTAAACACACACACACACACACACACACACACACACACACACACACACACACACACCAAACTTCTTTGTTTATCTAAACCATCATGTCTGAAGATTCAATTTGAGAGATTACATTTGAAGCAAGAACAACCTTTTTGCTGGTATTGTTGCTATGTTTGTAATTTGGAGGAAGATCTGGAATGATCTTTTCCTCAGTTTTCCCCACTAATTTAACCACTTTCTGAACATGCATAAAATTTATGTTCAACACCTGAGTTAGTAGGGTAAAACTGGTTGCATTATCAATGGAAGAGAAACTAATGAGGTTTGTCTGCAATTTTAGTTGCTCTCGACCCAAGGCTGAAACAGAAAAGAAAAGGCTTCCTGAAATCTTTATCTCTTCACTGATCAGCATAAAAGAGAATCCTAGAAACTTCTTAAAACAAAACTGAAATCCTAAACAGAATACTAAACATGAAGGATAAAGGCTAAAGCTGGGGATGTTTTAGAATATGCTTATATGAAAGATTCTTACATTTGTTGTCTCAGTAAATAATTTTTAGGTATTCAGAACAAATTAAATCAAAATATTCATGGAATTATTATATTTATTCAAGATATGATAAATGTGAAAGAAGTCAGTAAAAAAAGATAAGCAATTTTAATGTGTCCATGTTCAAAACGTAAGAATGGACAAAAAATAGAAAATTGCATCATCCTTTAGAAAACTTAAATGTTTTCATAGTCTGCCAAATACCTTTCTATGCCAAAGATATTAAAACATATGGGTAAAGACTCCATGCAGGCATCAGCTCTACCTCTCTACCTTCAGTGAGTTTTGTAGATGGTATACTAGCCTATAAGGCCCTAATGGAAGTGTTGGAGGACTAACCTTCTATCCTAACATTAACCTGGTTTGGTTAGGGATCTCCTGGGGACTTACTGGGCCAAAAACTTAACCATAAGCAACCCAGTCTCATCACTAGAAGCCTTGCCTGACTATGAGAGATTATTAGTTCAGACTGTATCTCCTTTACTAGGAGACCTTAATTGGGTCAACCTCATAGATCCCAGGCCCTCTACATATATGACATGATTGTTACTTTGATGTTTCTGTGAGATTCCTAAGTTTGGGATTGTGTATATATATGACTCTTTCTCCTGCTCCTGAGACTGCTTTACTTCTCTTGGGTGACCTTGTGTAGCTTCAGTGTGAGGGATTTTGCCTGTCTTATCATATTGTCTTTTGTTGTGTTAGTTGGATCTTGGAGGCCTTTATTTATTGGGAGAAGAAGAGAGAGTGGATCTGGAGGAGAGGTACTTGAAGAAGGAGATATAGGGGAAACTGTGGTCAGGATATACTGTATGAGAGAAGAAGCTATTTTTAATACAAAGTAAGAAACAATTTAAAAAGGAAAGAGAAACACTAGGAAACAATAAAAACCTTCACTTTCGAGAGTTGGCAATTTATACATTGGAATAAATAAAGTAATAGATCGATGGATGGAGGTGCTTCTGCACAGTGAGCTATTGTACTCCAAGAGAACAAAACATGAGCAGCACAATTAGTGTCATGTTTTTCTATGTATATATGTAAAAAAAGGAAATTATTATAACATATTATTTTAAAATTATATTACATTTTTGTTTATTTTGGGTAAGATAGTTACATGGCAAGTATGTGTAAAGAATTAAAAGGTACTAGTTATCCTTTTCAGGTGTTGGTCCTGAGGTGTGAACTGAAATTATCAAGTTAGGCAGTGAGCGACTTTTTGTATTGAGCTATTTCCTTGGCCCCATATACATTTATGTAATATTTTTGAAAAAGTGATCTTATGATTTCTTAAAATACATTCATGTAAAAAAATTCCATTCCAGGATATTAAAGATGGTCTAGTCAATAAGGTGATCATATGACAAGGATGAAGTCTTCAGTTACAGGCCAGGAACACACATTAAATAAGCCAGATAATATAGAATGTGCTTGTAACACCAATGTTGAGAAGTCAGAGAACTTCCTATCTTATAGCATGAAGTTGTTCTGACCCATCAAGACCCACTGCCTAGATAAATATCTCCCACTAGGTTTCCATGGACACTTATAAAGTAATTACTCAGAGACCTTTGGCTAATTACAAACTGTTTGGCCTTTGGCTTGGGCTCATTACCAACTAGCTCTTGTAATTTAACTCAACTCATTTCCATTAATTTGTGTAATGACACATGTTCTGTGGCTTTACTTATATTCCATTACATCATATTTTCTGGGTGTCAGCTTGCAGCTTCTGAGTGACTCAATCATTCTTCATATTATCACAGGTTTGATTTTCTTCCTGCTCTAAGCTGTCTTGTCATAGGCCAAAAGAGCTTCTATATTAATAAATGTTAGTAATAAAGCATATTCAAAGTGTACAGAAATACAGCCCACAATACTTATTTTCTGTCTCTTCAAAATGGAAGGTATCAATTTTAACATAGTAAAATTATATATAACAAACCAGTTATTAAGCAAGAATTACAATATCTAGTCTATTCCTATTTAGCAAAATTAAAGGAAATATTCTATCATCTACTTTATCTTTGTGAGGCAAGTTTCATATCTAATCTACTTTTTATTCTGACTAAGGAAAACTATAATTATCTTCAACTCCACCAAAGACTCCAGAGGATATAATATTACCTGAGAAAACAATAATTGCATTGCAAGCAAATTCCAAATTCTAAAACAGACAGAAATATTAACAGACTAGACAGTAACCTGAAGTTTCTCTGTTTCATAGGAACATCTTTCTTCAGCCTTCAGGCCTCAATTATCTGACAAACATTTAGTGAAGCAAGAAATATGAAGGACTGCTTTGGTCATTCTGACCAAATATTCATGTGCTTCTCTCTGTGGTCAGAAAAAATGTCTAGCAGTCTCTTCTGTGAAACAGAAACCTGAAGTACCATCTTGCCATGATTTGGCAAAGTTCAGTGATTATTTTCCCATGGGTCCTCCATGTCTACTTTATACATCATACTGTCAAGCAGTCAAGTCAAAAGCAATTTCTTGCCCAGTGGTCAATTTTTGCCACAAAGAAAGTAAACTCCATATAGAGTTTATTCAATATCCACCACTCTTTTGAAGTAAATTGGTACTGCCAGGAGCTGGCATGTCTCACCGTCTACAGAAGTCTAAGTTATTAAAATATTTTAAGTACCATATTCTGTATGTCTTTGAAGAGTTTCAAGATTACATAATTGAAATATATCTTTGTATATCTAAAAAGCTGATATGATTATAAGTTTATTATCATAGATGAGTATTAATCTGTATTTCTTAATTATACATTACAATTTAAGTGAGTTATATAAACATCTTAAATAAATACCTTAAACAAGAGTAGAAATATACATACATTATAATAAATTGACCTTAAATTTATATCCATAAACTAAAATTCATATCAATATAAACTGTTTAAAACAAGTAGTTGCTTTTCCAAAGTAGATTCAATAATCTACCATTTTATCTTACCATCTATATTCTCCCCTCTTAAGAAAAAATTATGACCAATAAAAATTTATACTCAACCCCTTTTTAAATAAAAGCAAACATTTATTGAAATATTTTGGAAATTTGGGTAGTTTTCATTACTAATTTTTGGTGATTGAGAGTTCTAGCAATCTTATGGGGATCCTGAGAATACTTAGAATTACTTGGCTGTAGAAGTCTATAAGGCTGTATTATTTTAATCAGTGGTCTTGAAGCTGTTCTGTATGTTTAGTCTATGGCTCAGGCTCATTATCAACTAGATCTTTAAATATGACTTAGCTATTCCCCACTATTACATCTTAATTCCTTGGTGGCAGTTTGGAGAGGTTGCCTGACTCCACACTTCTTTGTCTTATCTCTGCTTGGATTTCCTGCATGCCTCTAAGATGCCTTGTTATAAGCTAAAACACCTTAAAATAGGGAATAAAGCATATTCATATCATATAGCAAGACATCCCACATCACTAGCCTATTTGTTGGGCTCCAAGACAATAAGGAATTTTGTTTCTAAAATCAAAGCAAAACAAAAATTATGGACATAGGTATAAAAACAAATGTCAACGTCACCCTTTTGAATGTGTGTACAACACAGATATCCACAGACATAAACATGGACATGCATATGCAGAAAATATTATTATATACACACAAATGATCACATGAATGTATCCAACTCAGACAAGACATGAAATAAAATTGTAATTGTGTTCAGAAAAAAATGTAGTATTAAAATGCATGTACAAGATTAAATATGAGTTCATGAAAATTTATGACATAAAAGATTATATTCTTTATTGCTTCCTACTGCTATGTTAAGACAATTTTACCAAAAAGAAATTCAGGGGAAAGAAGGTATAATTGACTTACACTTTCATGTTATTCCATGTTGTAATCCATTATTGTTGGAAGCCAGGGAGGGGACACAAAACAAGAACCTAAAGAAAGAAAGTGAAATAGACCATAGAGCAAATCAGTTTGTTCTTTCTCTCAGGCTCATGTTAAGCAAACATTTTTATATCTCCAACAATTACTAGCCCAATGGTAACAATGCTCATGTGTTCATGGCGGTTTAGGCCATCTCATCAATTGTTAATCCAGATAAGGTCCTACAGATAATCCCATAGTTCCATTTAAATGTGATATTTTCTCAGTTAATATTCCTTCTTCCAAAATGACACTAACTTGTATCAAATTCCTATAAAAACCAACCCCAGGAACAACAAAAAAATAACATCAACATAACTAATAATCTAAAAAGGACATAGAGCACTGTATAGACACATATGACATTTGGTTCTCAGATGCTCTTAAGTAACAAGACAATAGAAGACATACAGAGAATTAGACATCACAACATACAAAATCTGACTGATACTTGGACCTAAGCTCTTTGCAATCATTTTATGAGTACATTTTCAGCTCTGTATTGATGTACACCACAATAAACTTATCATTATTAAATGCTTTACAGAATCATATAAATACCACAACAATCAACTTACAGAAAACTTGCTGAGTCAAACAATATCTAAGGCTCCAATTACACTGTCCTCCTCTCATATCTCTTCCTAAACAACTAGGTTTGCCAATTGTTGGCTTCTCATCCTAGAATTTCTAATATACAGAACCACACAGAAGTATCTATTTGTACTTCTTCAAAGTAATAATTTTTTAAAAAATAACATTTATACACATTGATAATATTTTATAGTAAAAGTGTTTCACCAGAGGGAATGATCTTGGGGGTTCTTTATTTATTTGATGACAGACTTATTTCATTTGTAATAAAGAGTTGAAAAAGACACATATAAGCAATTTGAATGGTAGATTTATTCAATTAAAACAAAACTATATGCTTGAGATAAAAAAAAATTAAGAAGTCCTAGATTTTAGCAGTCTGGAGCACAAGATCTTCTTTCTATCTCCAAGGTCTTTAAATAGCAAAAGGAATGTGAAAGAATTTCTACAGACAGGAACTTCTCTGATAGATGTTTGTAATCTTTAGATTATACAATTTTATGATGCTCTGCTTCTTTTAGACCATGATCCTCTCTGATATAATCATATGATGAGTTGCTGTCCACATGCTTTACTTCTTTGATATAACAAAATTAATTTTTATTTATCTACTTAAATATCTATCTATTTATTTAATAGATTTTCTTTTTAAAATTTACACACAAACCACAGTTCCCCTTCCCTCCCCTCCTACTAGCTCTCAGCTTCAATTTATTCACTTTCTTTTAAGTATGATCATTTCTATGGAATTCTCATCTAAGTTTTACTTCCTTATTTATTTCTGATTTTTCCAGTTTGTTAAAGAATGTTTCTATAATGCAAGGGATAATTCAGGGCAATTAAAGGCTCAAACATCTTTAATTTCTAGTCATC
Source organism: Sigmodon hispidus (assembly GCA_004025045.1). NCBI lineage: Eukaryota > Metazoa > Chordata > Mammalia > Rodentia > Cricetidae > Sigmodon > Sigmodon hispidus. The sequence goes on from PVIH01005819.1 coordinate 106,558, forward strand.
AGAATTATTTAAATGTTGCTGTCCTAATTCACACAGATTAAAATATATATATCAGTTGGTTTGACTGGTTTCAAATTTTTATGATGACCATTTTTGTCATCATTTATGATGACACATAATACCATTTTGTGTATTATGCTCTGATTATTGCCTGCACTAGAATTTTGGTAGAACATAGTAAGTATTAGAGCACATTACACATTTGTTAAGTAAGCAATCATGTTGCCTAAGTTGCATGGTAAAAAAAAAGAATGAAAATTTCTCAAAAATGAATTGAACTGACTTACTTTAACAGTATTACCGCATTTCCTCAGGAGAGGCACCAAAAACCTCAGTTTAACCTTCCCTTGTCAAATGAGAAAAATAATGAGTCTCTGCCTTGGAGGAGTATGAACAAGATTTATAACATAATTCTGCATGTAAAAATTGCTCTGTGCTTTAAGCAAAAGGAATGCAAATTAAGTACAATAGATTATTTCATGGTTTATATTAGTTAGCTTCTGTTTCAGTTGTGGCATGATTATGTGTTCTGAAAAAAATCAACACATAAATACCCACACACTTGCACACACACACACACACACACACACAGAGAGAGAGAGAGAGAGAGAGAGAGAGAGAGAGAGAGAGAGAGAGAGAAGCCAAACAGAAAGTACCTTCAAAGCTTTCTAGTGCCACATGATAAATGCAATGATTTTTTAAAAAATATATCTTGAAGCTGTTAATAATGATAGAACATTTTGTTTTACAATTAAAACAAAACTATAAGCCTTTGAAAAAATATTTCAACAATTTATAATCCCATGCTTCCTAATTTGACCTCCAGGTCTTATTATTTAGAATGAACTGACTTCTGCATAGTTCAGGTCTTGCACATAAGTTTGTAAACAAAACAATACTTCAAAAACACATTAGTAGGTGTGTGGCAAAATTTCTGTAATTGAACCAGAGACTTACTTGCACTAAATTGGAAATATCAAAAAATAAGATGGACACTAATTTACATATTTCCTACTGTGATAAATTGGAACTTTATCCAATTTTTTTTTTTAGCACCCAACAATCTTCCTCTTACAGCTTGAAAAGTTGGAGAACAAATGAAGAGAGAAAATTGCCAGAGTTAGAAGTAATTTACATCCCAGTTTAGCTGGAGAACATCAGAGCTTGACTATATTAAACTTGTAATGGCTGAAATTTAACAGAATCTAGATACAACTTAGCATAAGTAGGAGTGGAGACAGATATAGCAAAACAGTAGCAGTTTAAAAATATACATTGTGGATGCGCAAAAATACCAAAACTATAAAAAACATCAACAGATTGTACATTTAAAGCAAAGTGAGTATGTGAACTGTGTTCACTAAAGAGGAATCAATCAGATGATTGTCAAAATTTATGTTCAAGCAGTATGTTTGCTCTGTACTGAAGCAATTCAGCTCATATATTTTCTAGGTAAGTTCTTAATACTTTATTTTGTTAGAAACACATTTAAAGTAAATGAAAAACTATTAATATACAGAGAAGACCTGGTGTATCAGAATAATTTGGTTTAATTTGGAACATAGCGTCTAGTAATTTTTAAGACTCTTCTAATTAAAGCATATTTGATTGTTCATTAAAAAATCCTGAAGATAGAACAGAAAAAAATTGAGCTTGTATTCTTGTGTGCTTTGCACAGCATTGTTAAGTTACAACATATCACAAGAGTTTAAATGTATGTAAATACATTCAGGCTGTAAGGAAATGAAGCTTATGGTCAACAGTAGTCTTGGTTGAGTGCAAAAACAATGTTAAGTATTAAGCTTGGAATAAACCCTCAAGATTCTGACTTTAAAATCTATAGCTTTAACCACAGTTTCCTACCAATAAAGTTGTAAGACAGACTTTGTGTTCTGGAGGTCTCATAAAGGAAGCTGAGCCATCTGTTACTTAATTGGCCAATTATCAGACAAGTAATAGTCATAAATGAAGGAACAAGCATTTCGTTGGTGTGGTCAGGAATGAAGAAGTCCAGAGACATAATCCACCTCCACCACAATCCATATTCCTTTCTCTGCCATTAAGCAGATGTTTCAGTACAGTGAAGGCAAGAGTGACAAAAGTAAGCAATCTTATTGAAGGTTTACTTCAGCCAATCTCTGGCCCACCATTGTCTATCTTGAAAGGTGGTCTGATAAGCTGTCAAAGCTGTTCAACATCCCTATCAGAAGACAAGGTCCTATTATGACTGGCAGAAAATCTTCTGTTATCATGAGATTCCAGAAAATATATTTGGTAAGTACTGTTTCACTAGTCTGACAGTCAAATGCAATATCATTATTTTTTATAATATCATCATTTCTGCTAAAATCATTTCATTGCAGTCCAGTCTATTAACTTTGTCTTGATTTGCATTTATAATTTACCAACTCATAAATAAAATTATGTAGTGTAAATGATTTACACTGAGAAAGAAAATTTTTATCTATGAAACAAAGGACAAAAATAAGCAAAGACAATAGAATACCTTGTAATATTGTACCTTTTAATAGCAGAAAAAAAAACTTAAGAGGCAAATGATAATGATGAAAGCAAAAAGATCTATCCAGGTTCATGGGGTCATGTGACCAATGATTTTTTAATGGTATCACAAATCATTTTTCTACTAAAGCTTAGAGAGAATCACCTTGCAGAATGAAAGGCTGAATATAAAGTAAAAAGTAAAAAATAAAGAGAAAGAAATTGGTTTTATATCTAAAGGTCAATTTAAAATATGGAAATTTCCTTTTTTATGCCTTCTGGATATAGTTGGTATCAGTCCATAGTCAGGTCTGGAGCCCTGTTAATGACCCTGGTGATGGAGTCTTACCTAAGGGAGTAAGGTTTAAAGAGGAAAATGTCAATGCCCCATTCAAAGAGTACTAATTTGCTGGGAAATCTGATAGCATTTTAAGTGCTGAGCCTTAAGATGACCTGCTGTGCATACTGCTAAAAGAAAAAGAAGAAGAAGAAGAAAAAAAAAAAAACAAAAACTCAATACTACAGCAATAAAGGAGCATTACAAAATAAAGTAAAAAATAGAGGAGAGAATAAACCACCAAAATATGTTTAGTTTATATGTTTATAAACAATAGTGGAAATTACTATGATTCAAGTATACTGGCATAGCATTCTGTGAGAGCTGCATTTGTCAAATTGTCTGTTCACTGTTCTGACTATATTCTTTTAATTATGTTTCTAGTACATTAACCATTTTAGCAAGCCAAACACAAAAATCTTGGGAGGCAATGAGGAATGTTTCATTCTGAATTCTTTTCCCTGGACCTGTGAAGCTTCTGAGAGCATGCAAGACTTTTGGTTAGAAGGTTGTATTTTAGATCAGGTATCTCATTACATTGTTTTGATGAATAAATCTCTCAATGTGATGTATGAAGGGTGTTTAAACTTTTGGGGTGATATTAATTATTGAAAAAATAACTTCTTTATTTCCAACTGAGGTTATAAAAACAGAAACCTGAGCTGTGATCAACCTGTTCTTCATAACCACTCAGAAAAATGTCATGATGAAGAACATAGTTAGCTATGAAATAAAATTCTGAGTGTGTGGTAAGGAGCTACATTAAGCAAAGGTATCTCTAACTATGCTTTCTATGACAACTAGAGTAAAAAAAAATATGTGAAAATACAACTTTAAATATACTACAGAAAATGAATAGTAAAAATGGTCCATATATGCACATGTAATCAGTAAGAAAAATAAGAGCATTCTAATGGAGGAATATTCTTAAATGACAACAGAAATTTCAAGGGCAATGAATAAATGTAAATTAGTATTTCTCTATGGGGTGATCAGAAATTCCCAGTCTCTCCAGTGATTATTTGTCACATTTATAAGTTTGGTTTTTCATTTATCACAATGCAGAGGTGATAACAGCATTGGACCAAGAGCAGATGAAGGAAAGCATCATGCAATTCACAGGAGAGTCTCCTGTGATAGACTCATCTAAAATGCCTACAGTACAAGGTTGAAGAATTTAATGTGAAGAAACTCCATATAGACCATGCTGTTCAAGTAGGTATTTCTGAATGCTTAGCATGGAAAATTTTTATGATAATATTAATTCCTTTTATATTCTAAAATGTATCTGAGCATATGTTTCACATGTTTCTAAATGTACAACTGCTAAAAAAGTTAAAATTATCAAATGATTTTTTTAAATTATATTTTTATTGCCATTGAATAAACTATATTCTGAATAATTTTCTTCAATCTCATCTAAGTACATCTTGCAACTACCTCACAGAAACAGAAGTTTGGATACATTTTCCTTTGTAAAATTAACTTATTTATTTTGAGACAGATTCATGCTGCTTCTGTATATCAAATTCTCTGTAGCTGAGGATGTCTTTGAACGTGTAATCCCCTGGCCTCTACCTATAGGCTTGTATTTAAATTAATGGTTTTGTTTGTGTTATCTGCTGCTCCCAGATCAAATCTAGGGTACTTGGATGATAGACAAGTACAGTAATTAGTGAGCTACCTTCTGAGCACTTTTCTTCATTTAAGAGATCATTTTTTTTCTATATTCAATTATATGCATGTGTACTTCAGTGCAGTTGCACATGGTAGTCAGGGATATTAGCTACCCCGGAGGTAGAAGTATAGACACATTAAGTGTGCATATTGGTCTTCTGTAAAAAGCAATACACTCTTAAAAACTGAGACTTCTCTCAAGTCTTTATTCTTCATATCTAATACTGTCAAAAAAGAAAAAAAAAACTAGTAGTTGAAGCTCTATTTGCAGAAATAGACTAATTGATTAGGAATTTAGTGACAAAGAGAGCTTGGAATGTTGCAGAAGCCAAAGTGAATTACATAGCATGGACTAGCATTAGGTCTCCTGAGATAAGATCCTGAAGCAAAAAAAAAAGAAAAAAAATATTTTTAGAATACGTTAATTTAGCACACCACCACCTTTGATGAATCAAAAGCTTCAAATATCATAAGATGGCATTTGAGCCCTAAAGTAAACATTCATTTTTGTTATGCTCACATTCTCTAATGTACTCAACAGCATAGTTTAAGCTTGCCTTAATTTATGACTTTCTTTGTTCTGTAAAACTATACACTTTAGAAAACTGCATCTGCACTAGTACTTGAGATAATAAATAATCTAAACTATGTCTTTGGGCCATGTAAACACAAAATTATCTCCAGAATAAACTATCATATTCCTCCTCCTCTTTTGGGGGAAACTTATGCTTTTCATTCTTATTTTTAAATGATTTTTAACTCTTTTATTATTTAAATTATTTATTTATGTTTTATATCAACATTGTCAAATTTCTGATGTTGTAATAAGTTTTTCTGCCTGTTTGGGGTCGGAGGTTTGGACCTGACCCATGGTGGCTTTGTCTCTCAAAGAAATGAATCAGACACTTATATTAACTTTATATTTTTCAGCCCATGTCTCATGCACACTATTAGCTAGCTCTTTTATATTAATTTAACTTATTTTTATTATTCTACTTGCCACGAGGCTCAGCCTGCGGCTCACCAGGATTCGTTATATCTTTTTTCTTTAGAAATTGGATGGAGACTGACTAACTCTGCCCTCCTTCTACCTGTCTGATTCTCCACCCACTTCTATGGAACTGTGCATAGGCCAAAACAGTCCTTTATTTACAGCATACAGAAAACATTCTACCACATTCTGCTATTTTTTTAGTTTTGTCCATTTCCTCAATTTTCCTCAAAGGAAATAATAGGTTAAATGTAACTTACAACATTCTGTAAGAAAATCAACAAACAATTCTCCATAATTGTCAACATAGAGGGTTAGCATACACTGTTCTCTGACCTGCTATGTGCAGATCCCTTTGTTTTTATTCTTGAGATCCCATTTGCTGTGACTTTAAGTATCAAAACATAATTTTAAAGAGTAACAAGCAAGAAAGAAACCAATCTTAACAAAAAAAGGTCAAGATTATTCTGACATTTGTAAGTGGATAATGAAGTTAATGTTCTGCATCCTTGAAGTCCAAATTATAATTTCAATGAAACATTTAATTTAACATTATGATACTTGTTTATACTAAAAATTTTTTAATGTGATGTGGAAGATAAGATAATCAAGAAATATTTTGCTGTGGTTGTTGGCATGACTTAGGTCACAATGACTAACTAAGTGTCCAGATTCATGTTGCAAATATTTAATCTTTATTATTCATCTTTAAAGTGTTTAATACATTTTTTGTTAGTAGTTGAATGAAATGCTTAAGATAATTCAGTGTTTACTAAGGTCCTCTAGTCTCTGAACATTGTTTGCTTGTAGGTTTGTCTATTTATTCCCATGTGATGCAAACGAATGCTTCCTTGATGATGGCTGAGAAAGACATTGATCTATGAGTATAACAGAATATCATTATAAGTCATTGCCTGTCCATACATTCTCCTTTAATAGAACAGTGGTATTTGGTTATTTGGTCTAATAATTTCTGGCCCCAGGCCTATCTGATACCAGGTTCTTGACCACCAAAGCGGAGTCAGGGACAGATACCATTTCATAGAGTAGAATTTAAATCCAATCAAATCTTGATGGCAGTCCCACATTTGTAGAATCATGAAGGAGACTCAGAGATAAATATTAGAGGAAGACTGAAATATCAGAGAGAGGATGAAGCACAGTCAATTCTCACCCAACCATCTTGCAACTTCCTCAACCTCACTCCTGCTTGCTTCTGCCAGTTGCTTCTCCTAGTTGCTTCTGTTTCTGCCTGGTTTCTACAGCCCTTATGTACCCTATTCCATCCAGATTAGGATTAAAGGCATGTAGCCTTGAACTCACAGAAACAGAAGAAGTTCTGTGTCTGGAGTTATGGGATAAAGGGTGTTGGTCACCACTCTCTGCTTTCCCTGTGCTGGGATCAAAGGTGTGACTGACTCAGCTGTTTATCTTTGTATTCCAGGTTTAAGAATTTCCTAAGATGTCTGCCTAGGATTTGGCTGTGTGTTCTCTCTCCAATATTCAGGTTTTATTGAACATGTAATATATATCCACATATTCCCTTTTGTGTCAAAAATAAAAAAGGGAAAATTATAACTTACTTATGAAAAAAACATATACAATAGGTATAATAATTACATACAATAATATAAAAACAATAATTACATGAGGAATATCCAATTCATTAACAACTGATCGATTCAAAGAAAGTATTCTATTATTTATCCTATTTTGGTGAGTCCAAAGGATTGTACCTAATCCACTTTGTATCTAACTTGTATTACTAACTGAAAACTTTTGTTTGATGTCTCTTAAACATACTTTAACTTTTCTTTTCTAAAACTTTCACTCAATAACTATAACTACTAACTATCTTCTCTACAAATTCCTCAGAGACCCAAGAAGGAAATCTTATTAAGCAAATAGCAACTTCCAAAAATGTAAGAAACGACAAAGCTGGATGCCCAGATGTGTTGTTGGAGCATTCATCTTTGGCATACAGTCCTACCATGTCTGAGAGGCTTCTCTGGACAACAGGATATTCCCAAAGTCCTTTCTACCTTGCCTTGGCAAGGTTTTTCAATTCTTTTGTGTGTTTTGCCTGTTTGTCCATTTTGAGTATCATATTGGCAGCAGTCAAGGAAAAAGTATGCTCTTGGCCAGTGTCTAACTTTTGTCACAAAGAAGGTCAACTCATATGAAGGAGTTTCCTTGATGTCCATAATCTTCTCTGAAGTGGATTGGTGCTTCCAGGAGCAGATGTCCCACTGTCAAAAAAAAGAAAACCCATGTTTTTGAAATTTCTTAAGTGCCATATTCTATGGAACTCTGAAGTACTTGAAGAAGACCTGTCCATCTATATCTGATCTTAAAAACATATCTAATATGAATATAAGTTTGATTGAAATGTCTGACTACTAACTTGCATTTCTTTCTATCCTAATTAGTTGGTAATAATAACTTTCCTGGACTAGCAATTTGTACTACATTGTATAATACTTTGAACAAACTGGAATATATGTACAGTGAAAAAATTAATCTCAAACTTATATCAATATACATGATTAGTATACATTATACAAAAATCAAATCCAATGTAAAATATTTAAAGCTAATAATTTCTTTTTTAATAGTAGATTCAGTAATTTACCCTTATATCCTATTATATCTGTATCCCTTTTTTCTCTCTATTTTTTTTAATAAGAGTCCTAAGCCTAATCTCCCTTGTTTAGCTTTTTTCTACCCATAACCAGTAAGATTTTTTAGCCAATTGCACTAAACAACAACAATCATCCATAACCCATTAAAAGACCAAAAACCACCCATCCCAATTCTTGGGAATACGGGCATTGTGTTCTTAAATTTAATTCCTGCTGTTTGGGTGGTGACGGCATATTTAGGGGATCCTGAAAAGTGTTATTGATTGTCAAGTCCTAAAATGTGTACCTGTATCATTTGTTATCCAGTCTCTGCATAGCAGGGAAGTGCAAAGATTGTCTCAGGTTCTGGCTACAGTAGTCTGTGAAGATGGTCTGTCACAGCTAGCCACCTTGAAAATGTCCTGAGTAGTTTGTAGTCCAAATATGACCTTTGGATGTTATTTGTCAGCCTGGTACCTTTGTCATAGTCCATGTGATATTCTCATTGTGGGTCTCTATCTTTTTTTTTTTTTTTGGACACTTCCAGTTCACAAATAAACATTGTCTTGGATCACTGCAGAAAACTGATCAAATACTAAAACCTAACAAAATTATTGCATACATCTTTATTTAAGATGAGGTTAGTGACAGTAGAACTGTCCCTTCTTTTTAGTCAGTATTTGCTCCATATCAGGTAGCTCTTCTAATATGATACAGAGGTTTTGCCTTTTCCTTTAATAAGTATGCTTGGGTTTAGAGAAGGAGAAAGCCACATTCCAACTCCAAAGCAACTCTTATTTTATAATTTAACTGGGACTTCAACTTAACTTGCAATTAAAGACAGAGGTTAAGAAGAAAGATTTTTTTTACCACATAGAGTATATTGGCAGCAATAGATGTGACATTCTTTTGCTTCTGAATTTTTCTGGATATCTTCTCTTTTGTTATATGTTTCTAAATGTCTAAGGTCTTTTAACTTCCTGAAGATTGATATTTCTGGCTTTCTGTAAAGATACAAACATAAACCTGGCTCAACCCTTTGTCTTTTCTTCCTACTTGTAAGGATTGTAGTGTGGAGACATGAGCAGATTCTGGAACTTGGACCACCTGTCCAGAGAGTTCCTCTCCAGAACTGGGGTCAATCTCTAAGGTATGATCTCAGACTCTTCCTTGAAGACAGGAACTAGGTTTTACCAAGAGGGTCCTCTTCTAGCAACTCCTAAAAAAAGGAACCTCAGATGGCCAGGCACTACCACTAGGGCAAACTGTGTCATTAGAGAAGAACAGAGGATTTGAAACTCAGAACCTGTTCAGGGCAAAGTCAGAGACCGAGCAGTTATCTTCCTCAGAGCAGACAGAAGACACACAATACCTCTTGCCAAAACTGACTAGGAGCTGACTAATTGTGAACCATTGAAGCCATGGGCAAAAATACATATAAAAATATGAAGAACAATAAGACAAAACCAGAAAAAATTGGTGGTTCCACAGCTCAAGACCTAAACAGAGCAATGAAGAGGAACCAAAATGAAACAATGGAAAAAACACCTTTATGAAGATTATTGAAGCCTTCAAAGATGATATAAAAAATGTCCTTAAAAAAATAGAAGAAACTACAAATAAAAAATTAGAAGAGATGAACAAATCCTTGAAAAAAAAGCAAGAAAAGGTAAATAAAAAATTGAAAGAAACATTCCAGGAACTATAGACTGAAATAGAAACAATAAAAAAGGCACAAAATGAGGCAAAGATGGAAATAAAAAATCTGAAAAAAAGAGCTAGATCTACAGATACAAACATAACAAACAGAATCCAATAGATGGAAGAGAGAATCTCTGGAATGGAAGATGTAGTAGCAGATACAGATACATTAGTCAAAAAAAAATTAAAACCAAAAAAGCCACAACATAAAAGGTTCAGGAAATTTGGTACACCATTAAATATCCTAACCTAAGAATAATAGGAATAGAAGAAAGAGAAGAATACCAGCTCAAAGGCACAAAAAAAAAATGTATTCATAAAATCATAGAAGAAAATTTTCTTAACCCAAAGAAGAAAGTGTGTATAAAAATACAAGAATCTTACAAAACATCAAGTAGATTTGACCACAAAAAAGTCTGCTTTCCACATAATATTCAAGTCACAAAACATACCGAACAAAGAAAAAAATTTTAAGAGCTGCAAAAGAAAAGGGTCAACCTACCTATAAAGACAGAACCATCAGAAAAATCTGTGATTAATCAATGGAAACAGTAAAAGCAAGAAGGTCTTGGTCAAAAGTTATACAGATACATGGCTAGACAACTATACCCAGCAATCCATCAATCACCATAGATGGAATGAACAAGATATTCCATGACAAAGCCAGACAGAAACTAAAATTATCTACTAAATCGGTCCTTCATAAAGCATTAGAGGAAAAATTCCAACCTAAGGATCCCAGATGCACCCAAGAAACTACAAACAATTGATAATCCCACAGAAGATAAGCACAGAGAAAGGAAATTCATACAAGCGACTAGCAAAAATAACAGGAAACATCAATCAGAGGTAATAAATATCCCTTAATATCAATGGCCTCAGATTACCTATAAAAAGATACACCCTAACATAAAAGATGCTAAAACAGAAACCATCCTCTGCTTCATAAAAAAAAAACCACACCCCCCTCAACCCCAAAGACAGACACTGGCTCAAAATAAAGGGTTGAGAAAAGATTTTCCAATCAAATGGTCCTAAGAAACAAGCTGGTGTTGCCGTCATAATATCTAACAAAGTAGACTTCAAATTACTATTAATTAATAGAGACCAAGATGAACATTACTTATTCATCTCTGAAAAGAAATGGTAAAGAGAAGATTTTAATCTTTAATATTTATGCCCCTAATATAAGGACATTTATTTATGTATATTTATGTAAACATAATATGTAAATTTATTTACATAAAATATTTATGTAAAAAAAACACTACTAAAGCTCAAATACCACATCAATTCTTACACTATATTAGTGGGGTCAGTGGGAGATTTCAATACACCACTTTCACCCTTGGATAGGTCAACCAGACAGAGACACAACAGGGAAATAAGGACTATAGCAGAGGTTATGATGTAAATGGATTTAATAGATATTTACAGAAGCTTCCACCCAAATGCAAAGAAATATACATACGTCTCAGCATCAAATGGAACTTTCAGTAAAAATTTATTGACCACATAATTAGTCATAAGGAAAATATCAATAGATGCAAAAATGTAAATCATTTCTTGAATCATAACAGACCACCAGGGCATAAATTAGAGTTAAGCAACATCAAAAATCACAGAAAGCCTACCAACTCATGGAAACTAAACATCATTCATCTAAGCCAGATCTGCGTCAAGGATGAAATTAAGAAAAAAATCAAAGTCTTTCTAGAATTTAATCAAAATGAATCCACACCATAGCCAAACTTGTAGGAAACAATGAAAGCATCCTTGAGAGGAAAATTCATAGTACTAGAAGCCTAGATAAAAAAAACCTAGAGAAATCTTATACTAGAGAATTAACAGCACAGCAGAAAGCCTTAGAACAATACAAAGCAAACTCATCTAGAAAAAAGTAGATGACAGGAAATAATCAAATTTAGAGCTGAAATCAATACAATAGCAAGAAAAAGAACAATACAAAGAATTAATGAATCAAAAAGTTGGTTCTTTGAAAAAGTCAACAAGATAGATAAACTCTTATTCAAACTAAGCATAAAGCAGAGAGAGAGTATCTAAATAAACAAAATCATAAATGAAAATGTGGGCATAAAAACAGACCTCAAGGAAATCCAGAATATTATCAAGTCATACTTTGAAAACCTATTCTCATCAAAATGAAAAATCTAGAAGAAATGGAAAGCTTTTTGGACAGGTACCATTTACAAAAATTAAAAGAAGATATGATTAACTACCTAAATATACCTATAATGCTAAAGGAAATTGAAGCTCTCATTAGAAGTTTCCCAAGTAAAAAAGCCCAGGTCCAGATCGATTACGCGCAAAATTCTTCCAGCCATTCAAATAATAATTACTACTATTACTTTTCAAACTGTTTCACATTGGAAATTGAAGGAATATTGCGAAATTCTTTTTGTGAGGACACAATTACACTAAAAACCCAAGCCACTCAATAACACAACAAAGAAGGAGAATCACAGACCAATTTCCTTCATGAATATTGATGCTAAAATTCTCAACAAAATTTTGCCAAACTATATGTGCTCTTCATCTTTAACCATCAGAGAAATGTAAATCAAAACAACTTTGAGATACCACCTAACACCTGTTAGATTGGCTAAGATAAAAGGTACAGATGACAGCCTAAGCTGGAGAGGATGCGGAGCAAGGGGAACACTCCTCCATTGTTGGTGGGATTGTAAGCTTGTTCAGCCACTTTGGAATACAATATGGAGGTTTCTCAGAAAATTGAGAATCAATCTCCCCAAGGACCCAGCAATACCACTTCTGGGTGTATACCCTAAAGAGGCACATTCACACTCCAAAGGTATTAGCTCAACTATGTT
>PVIH01005820.1:0-82517 GCA_004025045.1 Sigmodon hispidus
TGGAGGTTTCTCAGAAAATTGAGAATCAATCTCCCCAAGGACCCAGCAATACCACTTCTGGGTATATACCCTAAAGAGGCACATTCACACTCCAAAGGTATTAGCTCAACTATGTTCATAGCAGCATTATTTGTAATAGCAAGAACCTGGAAACAACCTAGATGTCCCTCAACTGAAGAATGGATTAACAAACTGTTGTTGTTGTTTTAACCTTATCAGTCTTTTGTTTGCATATCATGGTTTCCCATTTTATCTTGTTATGCAATTTCTGTGTTTCTCTGTGTCCTGTGGTTTTTTTTTGGGGGGGGATCTTTTTTATTCCTATTGTTTGTTTGGCCATATACAGGTTTGTTGATGTTTTTTATTTTTTTTAATACTTCCATTTCTTTTGTAATGATAGAGAGGAAGGAAGAGTATGGATTTAGATGGGTGGGAAGGTGGGGAGGATCTGGGAGGAGTTGGGAGGAGAAAAACCCTATTCAGAATATATTGTTTAAAAATATCTATTTTCAAATACATATATATTCCATATATGTGTGTGCGTGTAATACTGTACACTTACAATTCCATATTATTTATATTAAATCAAGTACAATTTGTTCAGAAGCTGACTCAGTACTCTCTACCATGAGTCCCTCTGTAGCAAACTGGGACCTAGTGTAACACAGAGATAAAACTGCAGCTAACAGTATCCTCTTAGAACAGTTGCCAAGTCCAGAGCAGTTCAGCTTTACTCAGTCTCAAACCACTAGCTAATCAGACCATGGCCAGATGAAGCAAAGGGCTCCTCCCACCAGACTCAAATAAGGCTAATACAGAGCTGTAGCTGTTTCTATACAGAACCTCCTTTCTGTATCTATACTTTTTGCCTGCCCACTACTAAGCCCAGTCTTGACTCAAGGTTCATTCATCAGCTGTCTTTTTACTGGAACAAACTGCTAACTCTCATATGATCATAGTTTTGCTTTTAACAGTTGATATGCTAAGAACTTTTAATGATGCCAGAGATATTTGCTAATCATCTCTGATATGCTGTGTGACATTTTAGGCAGAAATATGAAAGGTAGCCAGGATAACTGACTGGACTTCAACGCAGTGTGAGTAACAGATTATTCTGAACAATCTTGTTATTCAAAGGGCTCAACAGTGGAGTAAAATTCTAATTTTTAAAGCTTCGTGCTTCTGCGCCACCTGGACTTCTGGTGAGAACTACCAGTAAATAAAAGAACTCTCTGTAGGTAACAGAAATGAATTGCTTTTGAGCGTGGAACTTAAACATCTTCTAAGTGTTGTGTTTTCAAACTCTACTGCAACACAGAACAGAACCTTTCTGACTGTTAAGGTGATGCACAGACCCACAGGGGTCCGGTTTGCTGGCAGAGCATCCTCTGATCCCACATATCCCATATGGTCTTGACTTCTTTAATTACCATTAGAGTGCTGCCAACAAGAGAGACAGGAAAGGTCCATTAACATTCTTGTGTCCTTGTGTGCTGATGGTACACACCCAGCCTGTCTCTTCAGGAGAATCAACCCACCCTGCTTTCAATACAAAGTAGTAGTTATCCTACTGGAATTCACTTATCAGCTATGTAGAGACATGCTTATTCTTGTTAAAGATATATTCCTGGCTACCACCTGAAATTCATGTTCATGAGGTCTCAAAGGTTCTGTTATTCTAAAACATCAAAGGTGATCTTTCAGATGTTATTTATAGAACACACTTTGAGAAGAGCTATCTTTAAAAGACTAAGTAGACCTTCCATGTTATGTATTTATTACACAATGCCAAATATGCGTTATCAACTAAGCCATCATCAACTATCAAAATGATTCTGTAACAAAGCATAAGAAGTTGAATATCATATGCCATCTTGTTTTGTTCTGTTCTGTTTTCTTTGATTGAAACAGGGTCTCACTATATAACCCTAGCTGTCCTGAAACTCACTATGTAGACCATGCTGCCCTAAGTTTCACAGAGACCAGCCTGCCTCTGCCTCTCAAGTGCTGGGGATTAAAGTTGTGCATTACTACACTTAACACCCATAACCCATTTCTGAGAAGAAACAATTGCACAAAATAGTTGTCTGGACAAATCTGTAAAAATATCCGCATTATTAATAGAATATTGTTGATCATCTTTATTCCCAAACAAGCTGTGAAGGTTTGAACAGGAATGCTCACACAGGCTCATGTATTTAAAGCTTGGTCCCAGCTAAGTACTGTTGGGAAACAGGGTGTGGCCTTGCTGGAGGAAGCATTCATGTGTGAACTTTGAGAGTTTGAAGACTTGAGCAGCTTCTGCTTTGAGCCTCCTGCTTCATGCTTGCAATTCAAGATGTGCCTGCCACTTACCATCACGGTGGACCCTTATCCCCTTGGAAATGTAAAGCTAAATACTCTTCTGCCTATAGGTTTGCCTTAGTCATGATATTTATCTCAGCAGTAAAAAAATAAATGAGTACACCTGCCTTTTCCTTTATAACTCAGGGGTCATACATAAAGGGGCTCTATGTAACAAACAGGGTTTTCAAAATGTTTCATAAATTCTCCTGGACATCACTGCCTTGCTAGGTGTCTCCCTGGATGCTTGCTTTTTTCCTTTAGGAGACTAGCAATCTAGGAACATAAGATACTGAAATTGTAGATTGAAAGAAACAATAACATATTTTCATCATGGTAGAATTCTAACTTCTTGTATTGGTCCATGATAAAGTGAGATTTTCATATCAACATTTAGGCTTAGTGCACTGTATGTTTAATTAATGAAGACAACAGGTGAGAATGTGAAAACTCCTACACTATCAGACAGAAAAAAAAGATTATTTCAAATCCCCCTTTTGTATCTCATTAATTACAGATAAAGTGCAGAAAAATCAAGATTTTAAATAAACTATATATTAGCAACACTCATATTTGCTCAAAAGCCAGTTTTGATGAACATTGCCTATTACTAAATACCCAGCTTTCATACAGCTTTGATATATAATTGACTTACTTGGGAATTACGGCAAAGATTTCATGTCCAGTAGTCATAGTGATGTTTGAGTTTTTATGAGAAAATATTACAAAGAATACAAAAAAGGTCCTTTTCTGTACTTAGAGAAGCCCACACACATACTATGTGAATATAAGCATTAAAAAGTCAAATCCCTAAAATTTTTACAATCAAATTTGATATAAAATGACATAAACTTCAAAGACACTCTTAAGTGAAAATAAAAGAATCACAAAACAGGTGAATGTTTCCTGTGGCGTAAGAAACTTAACTATGGAATTAAGTCAGGAACTGGAAATGAGTAAGAATCTCAGCAGATGTCTGCTTGGGAAGAAAGCAAATGCTCAAAAGTAAGAGAGCTTCCTCAAGCGTGAATTCCCAGATTCATCCCAGACGGGTGACCTTGAAAAGACACTGTGTGTAGGGAAGTTAATCTTATGAAATACAGCAGAAGAAATGGTGCTTTAACATCAACACATAGTTCAAATAAACACTAATGTTTGCTTTGGATGTGCTCATTGCAAGACAGATATAGAGGAATGTGCCAGATACTGAGTTAAATATTAATGTCTGTTAAATTATTCCTCTTATAATAATACAATCTTTTAACACATGTCTTAAAAATGCAACTATTGATTTTTGTATACATTTTGTTACAAGAATAAACAACTGCTCAAGTAAAGATCTATTATTTTACAAATAATATGTAAATTACAGAAAAATTCATTCACTCTTGTGACAGAAGTCAAGGACAGAAAGTTCTTAATCCTTAAATATTTTTTTATCATAACACCACCATTTTACTCTGCCGGGTCTGAGAACATGCTACCTGCATCTAGAGAATGTCAGCAATGATATTTGCTTCTTTGGGTGACTTCCCATTTAATTCATTCATCTTCTCCACAATAGTTCACTAAGCACATATTAAGAAGGTAGTAGGCACTCTGTTGGGCATGTCAAAGAGAAAGAAGTTCATGACACATGCACACAACATAACTGATTCTCTAAAAACTCCTTTGGTCTGTGGCCTCCCTCTAGTCTATGTTTTAATCTTGACTTATATATCTCTTATTAACCCAATCCTATGCTTTTTCACCCAAATTTCATTGGTTCTGCACCTGACCAGGAAGGAGGTATTATAGCTGGAAAGAGGATAAATGGTATTTCTAGATCGCCCTAATGTCATACCAGTGATTCTAAGAGAAACTGGATGATCTTCACAAGAGTTAATGTTTTTGCAGCTCTTATGGAAACTGAGTTGCCAAATGCAGATGCTCCATAACACCTTGAGATCAAATAATAGAACTTTTACTTTGTCTATCTTAGGACATTCCTTCAGATCATTTCCTGGCTCATCTATGCTTCCTGGAAGCAGAAGTGTAATTTCTTCCACACAGCAATAGAAATTCTAGTTTTAAACAGCTTCCAAGATCTACTTCAAGATCCACTTTTTCCATTAACAGGAGTGAGATTCTGAATATTAAGACCTAATTCCATCTAGGCACCCACCAATCACAGGGGATACTACCTACAGCAGTGGGAATGATGGCCCTTGAACTCCAGGAATCATTTTGCTTGCTTATTTGAAGGATGTAGGAAGGCTGAGGAGGTGGGGACTGGATCCTGGGGACAAGAGTCTGGCTAGCAATAGAAGGTCAATGTTGATAGGCTTATAGTAGCAGCTCTCTAGTTAGCTCATTTGCATGGCAGTTCTTCTCAACACATCTGCTGAATGTCCCTGTCCATGAATCTTCCAGGTCACAAAGGCCTACAGTGGTCCTCCTTTTCTTATCAGCCCACTAAGAGGATCTGTTTTAGCCCACACAGCACCACTTAATTTTGTCTAATATTCTGATTATATGTGTCTAAACTGTACTTCAAAAAGTAAGCTATATCTACTCTCTATTATTAAAGTATTTCAAAGGTATTCAAAGGTACATGACAATGCTCTGTATCATTTATTATTATTTGAACTGTTTTAATAGGATGATTTTCCTGGTATTCTTAGTTCTTATTAGAGATACTATTAATGGCTTTCTTATTTTTTATATAATTGCAAATTGGTTATTTTATTCCCTCAGCATAAAAAAAAATAGGAAAGTTTAAGCCTCTAGACCTACTGATAGGGTTCACAACATTATGTTCCTCCTTCCCTCCCTCCGTTCCTCCTTTTCTCCTCCTCCTCTCACACATACACACATATATACACTTATACACATGGACTCCCACCATTTTGGTAAATGGTACTTAACCTTGTGTTCATTCACGTAAGCCAACAAAAAAGCCCCCTTTATAAACTAACACAAAGCTTTAGTAGAAACCAAATCCATTTTGAGTCTGATCACTTCTCACCTCCGCAGCTTATACACTAACTCATCCCTCCACGGTTTCTTACTTCCTCTCTTGCTGAGGGTATCTGAGGGAAGGGGAGAAATGGGAAGAGGAAGAGAAAGAAAAAAAAAAGGAGAAAGGAAGGGAGGGAAAGAGGGGAGAGATCCTTCGAGTCTAAGTAAAGTCCTACCATTTGTTCAAGGCATCCAGCTACACTTTGAATAAAAGTAAAATCCCATTATCAAGGTAACTTCTGTGTTTAAAAAAGTAAAATAAATGCTTGCCAATGTTGGCCACTGGCCTCTCTCTCTCTCTCTCTCTCTCTCTCTCTCTCTCCCTCGTTCATTCCACTCTCAGTGAGGCAGCATCCTTGTGTCTTCCTACTTGGTTAGAATTTGTCCCCCATCCTGCAGAGCTTCCATCTTATAGTTACACGGCCTGCCCTATATCTATATCTAGCACAGGAAAGAGTTGCAGTTGACTTCGCTTTTGCATCAACCTAATAGAAGAGAGCTGTCATGTTCTTATAATATTACAGAGCTCACTGCTCACAGTCCAAAATAATAAGCAGTTGTACAGAATAATGAAAAGAATAAAATAAAAAGCTGAAATGTTTCTACTATAATTGGGGCAAAGCATGAAAATAAATAAAGCAAGAAAATAAAAATCTCTGAAAGGAAACTCATAAAAAGTGAAGATGATGATCCCAACCTCAGCTAGTTAGGATAATATAAGCAACATTTGTGTTGAGGTGCCACACTGATGGTTTGCTATTTAGGATAAATTTAAAATTTTGATGTAATAAATTACAGTAAAAACATGATCATAATCTGAAAAAAATAGAATATATGTAGACCAATATGCAAATCTAAAAATGATGAATATAAACCAAAACAAAGACAGTGTACTAGACAGAACCTTAGCAGATCATGTCAAAAATCCCACAAAGCCTACATAGATGTTGCTTAAGCACCACATGTGAAGAAATCCCTGACATGAGCTAAGAAGGGTGACTTGGTCATTAGGAAGGCATCCGTGTTCTCAGTAGATCTGAAGGGATACTGCCACAGGTGGGCATTCTCTCAGGCCTTTGGAGGATACTTTGGAGCTGTGAGAATACTAGGCTGTGCGGCTCTGCACCAGCTATGCTGGGTTCAATGTGGTGCATCTGTCCAGAAGGTCAACCTGCCTCTTTCTTTCTGAAAATACCTCCCTGTAATAGAGTCCTAAATGGCATTGGCAAAGTGAAAAACAAGTATTGCAAACAAATTTTAGTATGTTTTCGCAAATTGCTTTTAAAATAACTACTACAATTTATGCACCCAGAATGCTTATGAGTCAACACAATTCTCCAAAATTGAAGCTCACTAGATTACATATCTTTATTACAATAATAGATAGAGAGTAGCTTTTAATTTCTACCTTTATAATCTAGTGAATAGTAACTGAAATAATTAATTAGTGACTCGGTCATTTAGCAACTAAACTTTTATAACAGAAATACTTTGTAGCTATGTGAATATAGCTAAGTTCATTGCGTATCTGTTACTGTGGCTACCAGAGCAGAAAAAAGGAGGTATAATGGAGACCCTGCACCATAAGACTATAGCATTCACTTACTGGACCTTTCCAGACAGCGACTGATAAACTACACTATAGATTGAAGTTTCAATGTACGGAGACTTTCTAACAATAATATACTACTTCCCAAATACAGAATTTAAAAAAGTTTATGCCACTATTTTATTTTAATTCAGTCAAAATAGTGCTTAAACTGATGTTTACAATGACTTTATGTATGTTCCTCTTTAATTACACAGGCATCTAAAAATTATTCTGCTCTAAATCACTTCCTCCTTCTTAAAGCTTATCTATGAAATCTCAGATGCAAATAGATAATATTATTGAAGAAGAATTGTTTTTCACGATCCCCAGTATTGAGGATGGAGGGATGAGGTCAGCCTGCATCAGCCTCTTGAGCTTGAGGGTTACAGGTGTGTACCAACCCACCCTGAAAAAGCGCAATGCTCTGGAATATTATTTTTTAATAACTTTACAAACTCTTATGCTCGAAATGAATTTCTTGTCCTAGCCCTGGGGCATCAAGGTCACCTTGTCACTTCCTCTTTACATCAAGGAATATATCAACTCCACAGAAACTTGGCAAGTTCTCTCCTCTTTGGCTTCTAAGTTTAAAAGGTTACCTTTGTTTTACTCTTCCATTTAACTCTTAAGGTACGTCTCATTTTCTTCTACACATTATTTTACCTGAGTAATTTTTTCCAGTGCTGTTATGGAACTCAGAGCTTACCATGTACTAGCCAAGTGCGCTGTCACTGAGCTACATTTCCAGCACTATTGGTACTTAAAAACGATAATAAATGGCTTATATATGTATAACTTAAAGACATCAATATAATTATTAATTAATATTTTCAAATGTACTAAATTCGGAACCATTTTGAAAAGCTCATAAACACAGAATTTTAAACATAATTCATTCTTACTCAACATATTTTTTATTCTGCAACAGGCAAGCATGTGGCTACTTCTTGACCACCTTTTTTTTACCCATTAGCTCTGTAGCATTAGAAGAGATCACTGTGAGATCCTCAAGGATCTCGCGTGGATGTGGCTAATTTAAACTTTGACCCGGAAAGAGCAAGTCCCTACTCCTGGCTCCACCCTTCCCTGGAGAAGTGATTTATTTCCCCAACTTTGACTTCCTCCAGCATGGGGAACTCCCAGCGGAAGCGCTGCCTCCTATCCCTCCAGTGCTTTCTCGGCTGCCAGCTACAGCCCTGCTCTGTAAATTGTTCTCATTGACACGCTCAATCCAGGTTTCAGTTTCACTACAATCGGACAGTTCCAAAGATCCGGGGCAGAGTTAATGTCGGACGACATCACAACCTGTGATCACTCCCGGAAACTGTTAATCAGAGAAAAGCAAAGCCCTCAATGTGCGTCTCTCACAACTCCTTCAAGTACCAGTTCACTGTGAAATTCTGGTCAACCCCTAACTCATCCAGCACATATGAAATTCCAGGCCAACCCTTACCTTTAAGTCACATTAAGTCTTTGCAGACCATGTTAGAAAATTATTAAAACTCTGAAGGCTAACATAAATATTTGACTTCTCAGCACATAAGCCTTTTTACAAATGAACACGATCATAACTGGACCTGTATCTAACGGCCTCACTGACGTTACTAATGACACAAACAATGCCTTTATAGCTAGAGCTGGGAGTCTAAGCACAGGCTTGCAAAACGCCCTTTGGCCTAATGAAATGTACAAGAACATGTAAGTAAGAAAAAGAATTTGGCAGCTTGAACATGCCTCTCTACACTATTGCTAAAACTCACTCTATTATGTTGTATGTACACACACACATGTTTAGCGTTGCCAAAACTCCAAGCTAAAAGAGACAATGCAATGCTCCTTTTCACAAGGAGTTCATATAGCTTGCAACTATAGCAGAGCAAGAAGAGATAAACCCAGGGCATACTATAGCTTTCAGACCACGCAGCAGCAGGCCACTGTATCACAGTCACGTGATGAAATCACATTGATTTCATGTCAGCTTCCTTCCAGGAAGTTTAGAGATTTGACCACTGTTGATTCTTAGACCAACCTCCTCCAGGGAATCTTCCTCACTTGTGGCCTAACACTTACCCGTAACACAGTCTCTTTGATATCATCACAGTTACAGCCATAGAAGTCTGGAGTTGTGTCCAAGTCCAGCATGTTTCCCTGTGTTCTGATGCTCTTGTTGGCATGGCAAGACGAGCAGAGAGCTGCATTCCCCATCTCAGCTCTACAGTTGTGATCGGTTGGCCTGCCCTTGTCCCATGCACGATGGTCTGGGTTCCCAGGTATCCACTAGCAGAGACAATCCATTATCCTAAACTCCTGGGCTTAGTTCTCCCCATCTACTGCCGGGTTTGCTGGTGTCAGAGAGAATTCAAAACCCCAGCAACTGTAGCCTGCATTCAGTGACCATTTCCAGTTCAGGGACTGCCAGTCTATTTTTACACCTACCAGGCCAGCTATGCATGTCAATGGAGTAGGGGGGGGGGGGGTGAAGCAGACAGAGAGGAGAGGAGGGGGCGGCGTTGTTTTGTTTTTCACCATGCAAGCAGCCTGCCTCACACAGGGCCTGAAGTTCCTGCTGTTTAAGATGTCTCTCCATATGAGAAGTTTTGCATTCCTCAATAAATTCCTGGTAATCCTTTTATTTTTTTTTCTCTGCTGTCTTGTACTCACACAAAATATAAACTGTCTTAATAACTTTGCTCCACTGGCACAACAGACAGCAAGTTATTTTGGAATTGCTTAAACCAAGTGGCATCCAAAGTGGCTGACATCCCCTACCTTTCATTAGCAATCACAGAAAAAAATTAGCTATCCCTTTAAAATGTTTATTGGAAACATATCAGTCAAAATGGTTCATGTGAACCCTGTGTGGAAATTTTAATTTTTTTATAAATTATGCACAACTTGTCATTACCCATTAGTGACTGCATAAAAGCAAATACTTTCATTTGTAATTCTCATGCATTTTTAATACTTAAAAATATCTTCACAAATTGCATGAGAAAATATTCAACATGACACAATCTTAGAAATCATATTGTGTGTGTGTGTGTGTGTGTGTGTGTGTGTGTGTGTGTGTGTTTGCTAAGATAAACCCAAGAGCGTTTAGGAGGTTAACTGGGATGGAATGAGGATTTGCTACTGATTACTTCAGAATGAATACCACTGACTCCATTATGATTCACATAGATAATGATTTGAATTAGTCCTTCCCTTTCCTATTTGCTATCTGGTATTGTGTGTGTGTGTGTGTTGCCATAGTTGCAAGCTATGGCAAATGGGGATTATTGTTTTGCATAGGACCTCAAGCCATCTCATTCAAGAGGCCATGGTGCTAAATTATATTACATATTATAGAAATCTTATTCCCACACTCCAATTACTTGGAAGTATTGTTATTAAATGAAAATTCTTTTCAACTGTAAGAAGACATCTCTTAAAGCTAGAATTGTTTTTAACTGCTGACTGATGCAAAAACACTATGACAACCTGTGGGTCACATTCCCTGCTCCATTAAAGGGGAGCAAACTGTAAACATTGTTAATACTAAAGTATTATGAGAACATCTACCTGAAAATAGAACCTTGGTTTCAGTAACAAGGTTAAACTGGGGGCTAAACTGTGGCAGACAAAAGCCTTCATGTTGGTTGGATAGTTTTATACAGTTGAAATGGCTGACTCATCACAACACTGCAATTTTCCACCAAATGTTCCACATACTTGAAGCATTGGCTACAGAAATCAAGCAAGTTATAATGTTTAATACTGTGTTTAAATTCTAATCTCCAAAGAAGTATCTTTAACTTTTCTTTTTCTTTAAGATTTTCAGAGCCTAGGGAAGATATACAGTCAGTCCACAAAGCCCTACAAGGGCTACTTCTTAAATATGTATGAGCTACTCAGAATATAAGCCAAGATTTTTCTGGCTGCTAAAAGAGATGCACTCCCCCACATTTTATAATTAATTTAACATTTTTGAAATATAAAAATTCAACATTTGACCTAATGTTTAACATAGAATTATGCAGCTTACAGAGCTGGAAAGGAATTCTATAAACCATCTCTAGGTCCCCCATGTCATTTTGGAGCTAAGATCTGGAACTGTGATTCTATAAATAAATGGGACATTTAGCCATTCCAGAGAGGGGCAGCATTCTGAATTGCCGCATGAACAATCGTGCTGTACTTTGCCAGCATGAGTTGTTTTCTGGCATTTCTCTGTCTCATCGATGGTGCCCAGCCCACCTGGTGCCTTGTTTTTTCTTCTCCAAGCAGCATCCCCTCTCCTCCACCAACCCATGTTCACTACCCCTTCCTTCCTCCTCAGCTTACAATTCACATTTGCCCTAAGGTCCATGGTACAACTAAGTCCTTTGTGCCTGCTTGCTTACCATTTGCTTTAGTAGCTTCTTGAGTAAGGCTAGAACCACTATCTGATTTTATTCCTTTTTCTATAGGCCTGTTCTCTCTCACTGACCTCTTCTGACCTAATGAAACATATTAAGGCTAAATGTGAAGCAAAGAAAAAACCAAAACCAAAAAATCATATCTATATTTAACTAAACTATACTGGCTTCAATTTCTCCTTTCTATGTACCAGCAGTAACAGACTGAATAATTTTAACCAGGATAAAATATTCAGCTCATTTTCTGGCTTAACAATAAATACCCCTTTTAGTATTTAAAAAACTATTAACACTTTACAGGATGGGTTTTACTAGAAAAAAAATGTAGTACATTGTTGAATTTTTTAAAAGGCAGGCAGATACTTAGTGAGGAATTTTGAAGAAACATGTTGCCAATTCTCAGAAGATAGTTTCCTCCCACAGAAACATTTTTATTCTTCAACAGAGAAACTTTCTGCTCACTGACTATCTATTTCTCTTTCAGTAGGGTAGCCCAAAAGACAACATATGCTAGCCCCCAAATTCCTTGACTAAATATGAACAGACAGAGGAAGCCTTAGGTTTCAGTCATGGCTGAAACTCCCCGGTTTCAACTGATCAGGCTTAAATGACCAACCCAGATGTTCTCAGTACCTGTGAAAATGGAATTACCAACAAGCAACTTCCTGTTCGAAATCAATGAAAACTTTTCCAAAAACTCCAGTGCTTTCTAAATGACAACCGAAGTGTGAAAGTGTGCAGGAAAGTTAATATAGACGTTAAAATAGTTCTCATTCTATTGCTGTGTAACTAACAGGTAAGAGCCAGGCGGGCCTGTCTCTGACCCGCCAGTGATGTGATAATCTCCACACCCAACATTTTGTCAAGTTGAAGACAAGGTTAGCCGTCTCTTAAAACCATTCTGGTAAACTGTTTCCATCTCTCATGACTTCTGACAAAGGATGTGCTTGCTGCCCCAGCAGAACAATGCCAACACTGTTCCTTAAAAATGCTTCAAAGTCATTAGGGCAAATGATTCAGAAAGCAAATATCTGCATGTTTGACCATGCTTGGAGAAGGATACATGAGCTTGATACAAGATTTTGAAGGTGAAACTCAAATCCCTCGTGACATGACATTTGTAGTGTCTTATCCAGTTCCAGGGCACTTTACTGTTATTATTTCATCTGTATTGGTCTTTTGATCCATTACAAGAAGAAAACAATTATGAACTGAGAACAAAGACTGACTTCTTCACTGTAAAAGTCTTTGCTCAAGTCTCTAAAACAGCAAATCAGAAAAGCAGCCATTGCCGTTTTCAATTTCACCTTTTCAACGAAGGGTCATGGTTACAAAACCATCAGAGAAGTCACACAGTGAAGAAATCACTGTCTCAGTTGTGCCTTTGATTTAAAGACTTCTGCAGGGCAGCTTTGAAAAGCTCTTGGCAGGCATTACTCAGTGAAGTCCTGGTTGAGCTATTAGCTGACCTGTGTGAATTTGTAAAACATTATCAAATCTGTATTTCAATTTTCTGCTATGGGAAGTACAGGACTTGAAGTAGATTTTCTAGGACACAAAACTTGTTAACACTATGCCACTTAATATGCAGTGGTAGTGGAAACTGACCATCTTCTATTTAGACTATTTCATGGGTGGGGACATAAGAACTATTTGGTGTGTTGTACCAGGTACCATTTCTATGAGCTGTCCTTACGTGTCCTTGGAGAATTGAAGAATATGAGAGGACCATGGTGGAACAGGCTGGACTCTTTCCGGGTACCCAGGAGGTTTCTCTCAAGGACAGTGCCCTCTAGCTCTGCCTCACTTGAACATTAACCAGATTGACAATTTTGCTATGCTCCCAGAGTCTGCACTGTAAAATGATGGTTACGTTGATTTGGAAGTAGATTTCCTCTTCCACACTAACTCTGAGACAATACAGGACCCAGTAAGATAGGTTTCTCAAACCTGTGTAGGTTAAGAGGGCACTTGGCATACCTCAAATATTTTGATTAACTTCTTTATATAGTGGGAGTACTATCACATTAGAAATATATATTTTTAAATTATCACAAGTCTGTTAAGGAGCAAAATAGAAAGAAAGCTATACTCAGAATTATGGAAGTTTTTTCTTTCTTTCTTTCTTGGTGCTGGAAAGATGGCTCAATTGTTAAAACCAAATTCTGTTCTTTCAGAGGATGTGCACAGAGTATACACACATACACACATGTAGGCAAAGCACTCCTACACATAAAGTACGTAAATCTTTCTTTGAAATATAAATCTTTCTAAAAAATATGCCTAGATTACAATCTTGCCCCTACCATTTTTAGTATATTTGAAGCTGTTTACTCAAATATATTCATTTGATTAAACTAATATTTTTTACACCACTGCATGCAAATTCTCCCAAACACTCTCACATGAAACCAAGGACAAGTTAATCTAACTTTCTGAATCACTGAACTACGGAAATAAAGCTGGCACATTCTGTGCAAGAGCCCTATGCTGCTTTCTTCTATGTTTCAGCCCATTTGATATAATTTATTGAGCTAAAAATGAAACATAATGATTTTTGTCAGCTGAATCTGTTATATAATTGATCGATAAGAAAAAGTGTATAATGTATGGATTCCCACTAGATTCCCTGTGTCAGTGGGGAGCTCTGTTCTCTAATTGAGGTCAGTACAAATGACTTCTGTTTGCGCTTAACACACATTAACCAAAATGAGCATCACCAAGCTAGTCATGGGCCCAGAGCATCAATTAGCCAATTTAGTTTTACGATCCTTTTAGCTGTGATTTCATTCCAGACTGCTTGCCTCTGAACTTAGGGTATATCAAGGACAACATTCCTTAAAAGAGAGACTAACAACTTACAAAGTTTTCCAAAGGCCACTCTATGCCCAGTACAAAGTGGGTTTTCAATAAATGTCATTTATTGACATTAAAGAAGCTCTGAAGCAAGAAGGTAGGGTGGCCAGAGAAAACCATTTGAATAATTCTATGTTCTTTGACAGGTATTTTGAAATGCAACATAAATAACAATGTAAGCATTGTGTACTCCTACTTGATCTGAAGAAAAGATATGATTAGACAATACTTAGAAACTTGCCCTGACACAGGAGTGTCTTGTGAAGTGCCTGGCAAGTAATTAAAACCAAAAGGCAAAATTGGGCTTTGTCACAGTATAATTTTAAAAGTTATTTTTGAGAATCAATCCAGTTTTTCTTTTCACTTTTCTAACCTTCTTGAACTAAGTAAAACAGCTGAGAGGAATAAGCAGAACGCTATTCAATTAGAGTAAATTTAAAATGACTAGTAAATGGCATTGCTCTTGGTCAGTTCATGAGGAAAGCCTAATACCCAAAGGACCTACACTCTTAGATAAGGTGACCATGACTGCTAACGGGAGGCTGGGGGCAAAGTTGTGTAGTTGTGCTATGTACCTGCATGTCACAGCTGTCTAGTCTTTTCCATTTAAAAGGAAACTAGGAAAACATATGCATCAGTAGTTAAACTCAGTATGTCATCTAGACAGGCTAGGTAACAGTTCTGTAGTAGTGAGGGTTTACAGGGAATCCCTGGAATAATGTCTTGTTGTTATGCATACAGCAAAGTTAATCAACACATAATGGACCCCACAGGTTTGCTTGGTTTGGTTTGGGGTGGTGTGTGTGTGTGTGTGTGTGTGTGTGTGTGTGTGTGTGTGTTTGGGTTTTTGTTTGGTTTTTTCCTAGGTGTTATTTTCTTGGTTTGGGGGGGTTCTTGTATTGGGTTTTGTTTGATGAGAAAGAACGTTAGATTGGGTGATTAGGGAGAAGGAGAGGATCTGGAAGGTCTTGGGAGAAGGAAAGA
The DNA here is from genome assembly GCA_004025045.1 of Sigmodon hispidus. NCBI lineage: Eukaryota > Metazoa > Chordata > Mammalia > Rodentia > Cricetidae > Sigmodon > Sigmodon hispidus. The sequence goes on from PVIH01005820.1 coordinate 15,172, forward strand.
ATATGATTAAAACATATTTAAACAAAAATGTCATTAATGATAAAATTTCAATAAAAAATCACAGATAAGCTAACTTAAAATTCAGCAGATCTAAAATCTACGCCATCCAATAAATGCTTATAAAAACAAATAAACTATAAAAAGTAAAATAGAATAAATAAATTGTGCAATGAGCCTGCTGCACTCAATAAAAAGCAGTACCACTGGTAGAATAAGTTCAATTCATTCCAAACATGAGAGCATAGAGTGCAAAAGGAACCTGAATCTCATAGTCCAACGAGTAATTCATTTAGCCAGTATTTCAAGGTCTCCTTAAAACAAATATATTTTGTGACTCTTAAAGTATAAAGAATTATTTCTATTCCTTATATATTATTCATTGTAGTATAACTATCATGATTACATATTGTTTGTTCTCCTTGGAGAATAGCAGAATTATTTTAGTTTTAAATTACACTCTCCTTTTCTTAAGTGATGGAGTCACTTTACAGGCAATCAAAAACCCCAAGAATATAAGCATAAGACAAAACAAAGTGTTATAAAATCAATACCTCCAATATATTCATCTAAAATGATTGCCAATGTGGCCTTCTGGCCTCTGAGCTAAGATATTCCTGGATATATGCTGCAAGGGAAGCTATTTTAAATGTTAGTGTTCCCATCTGTGTAATAATGAGCTATAATTAAAAAGACTTGTGCTAATGTGTGTGCTTAATCTTTAGAGTCAGACATCTTTAAATTGTGCTATTAGGTCAGGTGATAATATATCTCCTCTACAACAAGAGGAAAGAAGAAGAAAGGGGGAGAAGAAGAGAGATGGAAAGTAAGCAAAATATACGAAAATGAAGAGTTGGGACTAAAAATTAGGGTATCTGTTTTTTTTTTTTAAATCTGCTGCGCAAAACTATATTGTGAAAAAATGTTTTATTAAATTCTTTTATTTATTTATTTTTTAATGCATGTATGTATGCCCTTGTTCAGGCTCCCTTCCCCCTCCTGCCCCTTCTAGTCACTCACTCCAGTAGTTTATCTCCTCCCCCCGCAAGGATAGGAGGTTCCAAGGTCACAGGGTGGCTAAGCTAAACATCCACTCCAGGCAGATCTGCTTTCCTCACTCCCACATCAAGACTGGGTCAGGTGTTCCTCTGGAGGGAATGGGCTCCAAGGTGCCGCTCCAAGATGTTTCAGATCCCAAGCTGTTCAGTGGTTGTGGTTTGCAGCTTGGACATGCTTAGCTTTTTTTGTTTAAAGTCCACCAATGAGTGAGTACATCCCTGTTTATCTTTCTGAGTTTGTGGTACCTCGCTCAGGAAGATATTCTCCAAATCCATCCATTTGCCTGCAAATTTTAGAATATCACTTTTTCTCACTGCTGAGTAGTACTCCATTGTGTAAATGTACCATAGTTTGTTAATCCATTCTTCAGTTGAGGGGCATCTAGGTTGTTTCCAGGTTCTTGCTATTACGAATAATGTTGCTATGAACATAGTTGAGGTAATGCCTTTGGAGTGCCAATGTGTGTCTTTAGGGTATATGCCCAGAAGTGGTATTGCTGGGTCTTTGGGGATATTGATTCCCAGTTTTCTGAGAAACCACCATACTGCATTCCAGAGTGGCTGAACAAGCTTACACTCCAAACTAACAATGGAGGAGTGTACCCCTTGCTCCATCACCTCTCCAGCATAGGCTGTCATCTGTGTCTTTTATCTTAGCCAATCTGACAGGTGTAAGGTAGTATCTCAAAATTGTTTTGATTTGCATTTCTCTGATGGCTAAAGATGTTGAACACGGGTATTTGTTTTTTAAGAGCATTAAAGAATACTTTAAACATAATGCTTTTCCTTTCTACTTGGTATTTAGAGAAGTATTTAAGCATTCTTTGTGTTTTCATAGGTCAATAGCAAGCATCTCCTAAAGCTGATGTGCTACACTCACCCGCTGTTGGCACAGCCTTCTCCTGCTGGAAAGGCAGCACAGCATCTGTCTTGCTGCCTCAGAAGGAGAGCCTGAGGTTTGGCTAGTCCCTTACCCATAAGCTCAGTCCTTCAGAGTGTATGCTTTTCCTAGCCTGTTTCTACTATTTTAGGTCAGTAATGTTCCTGGCAGAATTATTGGGATCATCACCTTGACAGCTTCCTATTGTAGCCTTGCTGTGTTTCAACCCATTCCCTGACACTGTAGTCAAAGAGAGCTTTCTAAGGCTCAGCATTATACAGGACACTCCTAAAGTCCTCATGGGGGGAAAAAAAAAAAACCTAATGTAGTACAGATCTGGTCCCCATTATCATACTAGTCTAGAACCTCTGTACCTTTTCTTCCATGCCATTTGCTTTTTGGACTTTTATTAATACTCCTCAATCAGATCCCTCCCACCTCTGTCAATAGAGACTTTGCTTTGAAGCCTTGCTGGGCCAACAAGATTAGGGGTCAGCTGTGGACAAAGAGACAGCACAGTGATTGAGAGCCCATAGGCTTGGCTGCTTCACTAGAAGATGGACTCATGCTGTACATACATCATATTTTATTATGCCTGTTTGTCTCTAGTACTTCTGACAATGCCTCTGCATAGCAGGCATAGAAAGCAATTATTGAAAAAAAAGGTATAAACATTCCTTAGCATGTGTAAAATGATTGATTTGTACAAACATTCACTCCATTTATCACATAAATATTTATTCAGCACTGCATGCTAGGTTCAAACCCATCATCTAAATAAAAAAATGCAAATGTGTGATATTAATGATGTGCACACAGAAACACTTCAATGAACCTCTGAGAATAGCAATCTGCAGTGATTTATCCAATTACAGTTGAATGTCCTTTTGTTTTGTTTTCATTACCATCCTGTCATTTCTTATATGGCTATTTTTTTCAGATGCTTGATTTTGTTATGAAATGATCCAGACACTAAATCTATTAGTCATAATCTGAATATGAGGAATATTGAAAAGATCAAACATGTAAATGACCACGAGAGCAATAACAACCACTATGAAGGTAGTACATTAGATAAGGATGGGGTTGCTGAGTACACAGTGGCTAGCAGGGTAGCCTCCATATGCACTGGGGGAAATGCATTCACCGTTGCTAACTCTGGAAATACAAGGTTTGCTCTGGGAAGGTTTATGGATTAGTCCTACATAAGGGCACAATACATATACCCATACTTCCCTGAGGTTTGGCCATCTATAAAGATATCATGTACAGTAAAATCATGTTTTCACTCTATTTTTTCCTTTGTAGAGCTGTTCTATGTCCTTTCTCTACTAGGTTCCCACTGTCCACCACACTCCATTAGATCAACAGGTCCTTATTCTTTACACCAGCCCTCATCCCAGTAACCATCTCTGTATGACCAACACTTTCCTAAGATAGCCTCCAATTCCTGGCCCTTGTCTTTGCACCATCATTTTTATTTGTTTGCTTCACATATTTCTTTACCTGCAATATTTTACCTTCCATACAAATGTTAATGGCTAATACACAGCCACAATCAATAATGTAAGAAATGACTAGTAAGTCATGGCCATGTGATTTCTGGAAGAGCCTATAAAAAATAAGTACCTTTTGCATTTTCTCATGGATCAAGTAAATTATTCACTGGAAGTCTTTTCATCCCACTATTGGATATAATTTAGATATGTCTACCTGTAGTGACTAACCCTCTGAAACACTGAATGCCAGAAAAAGTCACTCTTGTTTCCTTTTTATGATGATATATAAAATTTAAAGTTACAATTTTCAATTTCAAAATCCCTATATCTATAAATTTTACTTTTAAAATATTACTTTATTATTATTTTCATAATTATTAGGAGAGTAGATCTCTTTCTGTAGCCTAGAGATTCATACCCACCTCCCTTCAGCCTCTCCGAGTGGCTGAGATTACAGGCATGAACTGGCTCTCTGGATTCACATTTGATGACTCAGTTGTTCTAATCAGATTTTGTCCAGTTTTACTAAGCTCAATCTAATTGATCAAGAATATTATAGCCATTTAATTTTTTCTAAATTTTTTCCTATAAAGACTCTTCCATAAGAGTGAATGCAGTTTCCATTAACAGTGACATTTTATTTCTTTTTATTCTTTTTTCTTTTTTTATTTAAGAAGGTTTTTTTTACCTTTTTATACCATCCACTGTTCCTCCTCCTTCCCCTTCTCCCACTCCCCTCTACATCCCCTACTTGACCCCACCCCCATCCACCTCTCAAAGGGGCTCCCCTTGAGTAGTCAACACAGACTAGCATACCAAGGTGAGAAAGGACCCAGACTCTCCTTCTTGTTTTAAGGCTGAGGAAAGCATCCCACTATAGGGAGTGGGCTCTAAAGACCCAGTTCATGTATCCAGGATAATTCCTAGTCCCACAGCCAGGGAACCCACTAGATCGATCTATGAATCAGTCATCCTCATTCAGAAGGCTTAGTTAAGTCTCATGCAGGCTCTCCAGCTGCTAGTCTAAAGTCTGTGAGCTCCCATTACATTGGGTTAGCTGTCTCAGAACCAATGATGCTTTAAAGTACCAATTTCACCAAAATGTTCTATTCTAATAACATTGAGTTGTAGTCGGATGAGGTATCAAATGTTACAACCCATTTCTGTAAAGATCGTTGCTTCTGCTTATTCTAGAACCAGATAAGGAATGGTCTACTATTATCTCACCTTATGATGTAGGAAGATCATCTTTCCATGATGGCAAGGTGAAGACAGATTCCTGACCTCCCATTGACAAAGCCAACGTGCTGTTCAGATCCTTACATATGGCCCAGCATTTTATATTTATACCCAGCAGCCTTCCCTTTTCTGTTCTCTAGTTTCAGCAACAAATAATACTAACGGTCAAACAGCTCACAGGAATGTTTAAAGCTGTATCTATTTGTAGTGTGATGGATTGTCTATGGACTGACCACTTTTCCCTTTGTGGCTGGAGGACCAATTCACCTCTCTCCATCTCCTCTAAGATTCCTGTTGAAGGCTTCTAGGGCTTACATTCCTGCATGGAAGCAGTTTAGATCACTGGAGGTGCTGGTAATGCTGGCTTCAGAGTTGATAATTATGAGTGTTCTATACTCCTTCGTATGACCTTATTATTGGAGACCTTGCTGTAGTATAAAGATACAAGACAAATCATGTGACTGTTTATATTCTGCTTGCTCTATTCCTTAAAACAGTGACAGTACTTTTATGTTTACTGATACACCTTCTCTGCTTTATCTCTTTTCCTTGAGCATTATAAGATCAACTGGAAAAGCACAGAAGCAAGTTTAGTCTTATTATATTCTTCATTTTTAAATCTCACATTCTGATTTACAGAAACAACTGAACCAAGCTCATGGGAACTTTAGACGGACAGCTGTGAATTCTGCATCAGACAGAATTAGGCCCTCTGCATATGGGAGACAGTTGTATAGCTGGTCTGTTTGAGGGGCCCCTGGCAGTGGGATCAGGGTCTATCCCTTGTGCATGAGCTGGCTTTTTGGAGCTCATTACCTAGGGTGGGATGCTTTGTTCAGCCTTGATGAGGGGCTTGGTCCTCCCTCAACCAAATGCACCAGGTTTTGTTGACTCCCCGTGAGAAGCCTTACCCTTTTGAAAGATGGATGGGGGGCAGAGATTAGAGAAAAAAATGGAAGGGGAAACTGTGGTTGGCATTTAAAATTTTTTTTTTTACTTTCTGCTTTGGACTGAAGAGTTGCTACATGGAGGTCACTGAAAAGTACAAATAAATGCCTTTGGGCCTTCTTGGAACAGTGCCTGATCCATAGCACTACCCCTCTGCTTTACTCTTCATTCTCCTTTTGAATCAGGTGACTCCAAAATTTTGTTATATCTTCTGCAGGTAATAATTTTAAAATATGAAACATCCTAAATTCTGTCTTCATGTACTGGCATAATCTGGAGAAAAGGCACAGGCTTTCAAACCAACACCTGTGGTTCATCCTTTAAGACATTTATTTGAGATTTGGGGGAAGTGAATCACTTTTAGGCTTATTTTCCTCCTCCTAAAAGGGGGAAGTTAAAAATATCTGTCTCGTGGTGAGAACTGTGTGATACACTGAAATGCATAGTGCCAACATCTGCACCCAGCTCTACTGTCCAGGTCTCCTGATACATCCCACCCACTATACCCCTCACTCCTGATTTCAAAATAAATGGGTCAAACCTCTCCAAGCTTCCGGCTGGTGGTGACTCACAGTGGGCTCATCTCCGGATTCAGTGCCCCCTGCTTTTCTATTCTACTCTCAACCACTCAGAAACGAGTTATTGTACCTTCGCCTATAGCTAGGGACAACCAATAATTAAGCTACTGCTTCTCTTTCCTTGGTGCTAAGGAGGATTAATTCATTTCTAAATTTGTCCCTGCCCTGCTGGAGAGCTGCCATCCTGAGGGCTGTGGGGAGTATGACCCTTAAATTAATTCAGCAATGTGTTTTCTTTCCCAGTACTGAATCTTGTCCCATAAGAAATATGAGTTAGCAATGATTGGCCAAGTACAAGTATTAAGCCCCTCCTTATTGAAATCCAAATGTTGCTGAAATTCCTCCCTTCTTTAGACTCCCTGCCTGAATAAAAGCCCAGTGTTGATGATTTCCAACAAGGACAAGGTGAATTTGTAACACTAATTAATGAACTGCCAAAATAACTCTCTCCTCTGGGTCCATCCCTTCACCTGTTCACAGATCGAATGCCAGGTCCCGGATGTCCCTATTCATGACACAGGAAGTAGTTCTGCTTCCATACTTTAAATTGTGATACTTTTTAACTGAAAAAAAAAAAAGTTGTCCAGCCAGGCAGTGGTGGTGGCACTTGCCTTTAATCCCAGCTCTCAGGATGCAGAAGCAGGAAGATCTCTGAGTTCAAGGCCATCCTGGTCTATAGAGTGAGTTCCAGAACAGCCAGGACTACACAGAAAAACTGTCTCAAATAATAAAATAATAAAACTGCAATATTGCAACTTGAATATTGCAATCTTAAGGAAAGAACTAAAAGAAGAAACATAATTAAAACACATATTGAAAATAAAATATAGGACTGGAGAGAGAACTCTGCAGTTAATAGCAATGGATGCTCTTGCAGAGGACTGGGGTTCAGTTCTCACCACCCACAGGCAGCTCAAAACCTTGTTTTAAGTCCAGTTCCAGGATTCTGCCACCTTCTCCTGGTCCCCTAGGGTACCACATACTTGTGGTGCACATACATAAATGCAGGCAAAATCCTTGTACATACAAAATAAAAATAAACAAGCCTTAAAATAAAATACATTTGAAAATACATTATGATTTACATGTATGTATACATGCATATAACCATTATGTCCCATAAACAGAATTACAAAGATATTTTTAAATTTGTTCTGATATTAACTAATTTAAAAAAAAAAGAAAACATGTAATCTAGTTGAACAGAGTATTAACAGAGAACAGTTTTCTGTTTTCTCTTTTGCATGTTGAAGATCATTTCCTAGTCAACTTTATTACTCTGCTTGGTGAAATTCTTGGTTTCTAGCATACATGACATGAAATGGTAATTGAGATCAAAAAGAAAGGGCATACATATGAAAGAAAAAGCCTTTGAACCCTTGAGCCTTTGCCTAAGTATGCCACTCTAATATCTTGCCAGATGTTTGTATCTCTCCATCTTCTATGAAAATGCATGGAGTTTCACACAGAGAAAAACTGCTCCTTTGGGATGCATGGAATCACAAATATCCCATTGAAATCCACTGTGCTCTAGTGTTCAGGAATTCCAGGGCATTGAGAATTCAGTCACAATAACCAGTTTGTTGCAACACAAGTGTTCCTTGGGTGCTCTCATTTGCAGGTCTGTCTGACTTAAGTGTCTATTAAAACACCTGCACACCACAGCCATGAAAGCCTTGGTAAGTGTTACACTTCCTTCTCTGATTCACTGTTGCACTCCAGTGATGTGCAGGCTTGCTAGCAGCTTTCATTTGCAGCCATCGGGGACTTGAAAGTTTCAGAATTAGGAACACTGATATGTTCCATGAAGATAAAGTTGAGACTTTGGTATCACAGCCTACCCTCAGATTAGTTGCACGCCTGGGTCAGCATATGCTGCTATTTCATGACAGAAGTTTAAGTGACTTTTGTCAAACAGGAAGAACAGGAAAAGAGAAGTTACGGAGCTTAGCAAAGCTTGAGGGTCTTAAACATGAGGTGACAGTGTGACAAAATAGTCAAGGTTAGTGAGAAAGAAGAGTAAGGTTTAGTGAAGACTGTCGACCTGTGGGGTTGGGTTTCATGCATCCCAGAGGAGAGTTTTATATCCTATAGAAAGAGAATTCTTATTTAAAATAGATAAAATGAGTAAAAATGTTAGTGTTTTTGTACATTAGTGTAATGAAATGCAGACAGAATACATTATGTTAAACTGATGTTACAAACAAAAACAAAAATAGATCTCTGGGAAAGTTTTGTCCCAGCCTTCCAAATATCTTCAGTTTCTTTGCTAACTGGTATCAAGAACAGCTTTACATAAAAAACTTAAAGCCCTGATCCAGGTTGCTTGTGAAACAATTATTTGTGTTTATTATTATCTATAGGTTGCCTAGGAATACTTTTTCCTCTAAATTTGATTTGGAAGATTAGCCCATCACAGCTTGGAGTTCAGGACAGGTAAACTAGATGTTTAGAATCAGCAGGGCATCTGTTGCATCTTGAACAATGTTGCCATGATATGGGGAAATCAGTGATTGATCATTGCATGATCAGGATGCTCATGAGGCTCTGGGCAAGCAGCTCTCCTTGGGTACATTTAACCTTTGGAAGGAACAGGCTCAGAAGGAATACCTAGAGCCTCTAAGGAAGACACATTTAGCTATTACAATATCATCTGTCATTTATATAAAGGTTGAAGATGGAATCTTAATATATGTTCAATGAATGTTAGAGTGATGTACAACCTGATCTATCAATAGCGAATGCCCAGATTCTAATGAGATGGACAAATGAAGTATTAATTTATATTTTAGTACTTAATACTTTATTAGTTATAATCTATATATTTTAAAGATTTGTTTATTGAGATTCTACTATTTTTTTCCCACCAACTTATTTATTAATTTGTTTACTTATATTAGAAAAGACTCTGTTTAAAAATATGATTCATAATTTTCTATCTTCATATTTGCTCAGATTTATTTAGCATCAGTGAGAATCCCTACAGGTCGATGTGTCCTTTCATTTTCTCTGCATTTTCTCACTTGAATTAGGGGTTTTCAGTTTTGGCTCCTTCTGGTGGAAATGGCATTTAGGAACCAAGGCTAGGCCAGGTGGTCTCCCTACTGCCACCATAAAAATACTTCTAGATTACTGAGTGTACACAGGAAAGCAAGGTACACACAAACATACACACACACAATCTACATATTTCCTTTATATTTCCCTGAGTATAGTTTTAATCAGTAGCCTCATACTGATTTTTCTATGAACATTTTTAATCTTTTGAATGACATTTCCTTTCTTCTCATATAAAAGGAAGGAAGAATCTGGTAGTATCAATAATATATACTAAATATACATAGCATATACATAGTGCTTTCAACAACACTTTCATTCCAGTCTCTACAACTATACTTTTTCATTCATATATATCATTTATCAACACGTTTATTGATAAGCAAGTTGTGACCAACAGTTGCACATTCAGACATGGTGTAGCTGAGACCTCAGTTAAGGACTTCCAACTCTATACTGTTTCTACTATGCCAAGCAGAAAGATAACACATTTGTCATTGTTAAGTCATTTATATACAAAGCCTCTGCCATTTAAGCATTTACACCTGCCACCTGTTCACACTTTCACCATATAAGGCAATGTAGTGTTTATTTTTCTCCTGGCATCTTTTTGAGATTTGTTTGAGCAGATGATTACTAATTCTAATATCACTGAAATACAGAGCCTCACCATCATGCTTTTATTTAAAATTATATTTATGATGTAAATGATTTTATTTTATTTAAAGTTTTTCATACAGTATATTTTGATTATATTCTTTCCCCTACCCCAAACCTTCACTACCTCTCCACCCACCCAATTTTCATGTTCCTTCTCTCTAAAAACAAGAACTAAAACAATTTTTAAAAACCAATAAGACAAAATAATTCCCCCTCACACACACACACAAACATACTCATAGACACAACAAAAAAAAAAAACCAAAAACATGAACCTGTTTTATGTTAGCTAACCCTAGACATGAGGCCTGCTCTGGAATATAGTTGCTAACTCTGTCAGAGAACACTGATATTGCTATCGTAGCAGCCATCAGTTGCAAATACCTTACTGGTTAGGGATAAGACTTTGTGGCTGCCTCCCCTTCTCAGCACTGGGACTTTTTCCAGGTTGAGCCTGTGCAGGTCTTGGGCATGTGGTCACAATCTCTGTGAGTTCTCATATGTGTCAGTCCTATTGTGCCTGGAAGACGCTGTTTCCATGAAGCCATCCATCAGCTCTAATCATCTTTCTGCTTCTTTTGCTGCATAGATCCCTGAGCCTTGAGGGGAGAGGGGCAATAAAGACATCCCAGGCGGGGCTGAGTGCTCCCAAGTGTCTCACTCTCTGTCTCATTGTCTCAGCATCATTTTCATAATCTGCTTATTTTTCCTCCTTCCAGGTTGTACAGGCAGCTAGCTGTCTTGTTTCCTTCCTTGCTGATCTGCCATTGAAGCTCAGCTATGTGGTCTCTTAGATAAGTCTAAGACGTTTCTGGCTGGTCTTTCCAGCCTTGCTTCTTCCTGTGATTGTGTCCTATAGTGGTGTCTCTGTTTAACTCCTATGAGTTTAGTGCCTTTAAGGCTCTGACTGAGGAAACCCTTCACCTTAATAAACTTGAGCCATCTTTCAAGTTCAGCTTCTTTGTAAAACAAAATTACCAACTATTTGCTGGGGGTGTAGTCCAATGGTAGAGAGTTTGCCTAGCATGTGCAAGGTAGTAGGTTTGATCCTCAGCACTGCAAGAATCATTAGGCCTAACCTAGCAATTTTTCTCTTTGTTTCCACTAATGTGAACACCAAATAGTTACCTAAAAGAGAAGTTACTTTAGAGGACATTTTCTCTCTCAATCAATAGACTTTATCATCTTCAATGTACTATTTGGTGCACAATGGTTATTCATTAATATTTTCTGATCTAAAGGATGGCCACATTCTGAGCTACATATATTGTATACATCAAAATCCACCTTGGAAATAGAAAGGAGACTTGCTGGACAAGAATGCATGATAGATTTTATCTAAGATAAGAATGAAGAGAAATAAAACAAGTATAAGTTAAAAAAAAAATTTCTAGTGGCTGTAAGTATTCCTGGCCCTCCACGAGGTTGAGCCAACATGGCTCCTGTGGGATGCACTTCATACGTTGGCATGCCCCTAAAAGTGACTATGTAAACCCATGCACACCCCTCTTAAAAAGAGATGCCATGTTTTGGTCGCTCTCTCCTCCTGTCCTGCTTCTCTGCTTCTGTACCCGCCTGTAGCCTTGGTAATGTGAGTGTACTATGTATATACTAAATATACATAGCATATACATAGTGCTTTCAACAACACTTTCATTCCAGTCTCTTCTCACGCTCAAAACCAACAGTGGCCTTGAAGAAAAACATGATTTAAAATTTAAAATTGTAATTTTATTCAATCTTATTCAATAGTGAAGAGTGAACAAATAGTTTCTAGTGAGCAAACTATCCCATAATCTCTTTTTTTTTAAGTATCTATTTATTTAATATTTTATCTTGCATTTTTTCTACTTGTTGCAAAGTCAGTCACAGCAAATATTGATGAATATAAGCTAAATAGAACATTACATATGTTTGCTCATGTCATAATAAAATATATTTATAGAAATATCTATAGAAATTTTGTAAATATACAATGAGAGAGCTGTCTTTTTCAATGAACATAAACACTGGAAATTGTGAATGTGATTGATGCTTGTATTCTCAATGCAACTCTCTATTCAACTGAGTTCTGTATTCTATTCTTGAATATATAGCATTACAAAATTCTTTTTTTTTTCTTTGACAACTAACTAGGAGCCACATAACACAATTATAAAAATTAAACAGGCATGAATGTTAGAGGGTTTTTTTTTTCCTTCCACTTGAAAAACAGCTCTGAAGTTATCTTACTATGGACTCTCCTACCTTTCAAAGCTGCTTCTTGGTATGAGATCTCACAGTTATGAAATGCTGCCTAGTGTGTGGAATGACTCTATGCATGCTCTATGTCATGCTCAGTGCTACAGTGTGGGTTTGCTACCTTCTCCTCAGTCCTTTATCATCTGCCTTCCTCCCACTCTCCACAACGTGTAATTTTTTCCTCTCTCACCCACATCTAGGCCTTTATGTCTGCTTCTCTGAGCCCATACTAATGCCCCTTGATTAGAAGGTGACCTCCACAAAGAAAATCTCATTTCCCAAGTGACTCTATCCCAGGGGAGTTACAGCTCCCAGGTTTCCTGGTCCACTTGTACTTTGCTGATTGCAATCATTTTAGGATGTGACATAGTTTAATTGAGGATTCTGGCCAATGTGAATTGGGGGCCATAAGTAAGGGGGAAGTCTGTGTCACCACCCTAGAAAAACTTGAGGGCTGTTATGATTACTAAGTATACAGTAGAATGGTTCATGCATGCCTGAATTTCTCTTCAAAAGCTTACTATAGGTGTTTGTTGGCTTGGTGTCTCCCAAGTTCAAAGGCAGCTATCATTCCCCATGTAGACCTTGGTGAAATGATTAACACCACTACAGTAATGTTTTTCTGAGGGTTTTTAAACCTGATGTTGGAGGCTCACAGAGCCTCTAATAGAAAATAAAAGAACCACAAGAAACTTCCTCCAAATGACTTAAGTCAACACAGCAGACACAAAGCAACCACACACTTCACGGGATGATCTCATTTCCTAAATGAGGCCTTAATAACTTTCAGAGAATGCCAAATACCATGGCAGGAACCATTTCTTCCCACTATATCAATTGCCAGGTAAGACCTTTTAAAGAAATTTTGCATCATACATACAAAAATAGACAAGCACAAACCCAACTTAATGGCCCAAATGATGTTCTCAACCTGTATTTGTAGAAAAGTCTCATCACCACAGGTGGTCTGTGGGATTTTTCAAGGACAATCACTGTGTCTGGGATGGATAAGTTGCCCAAAAATAAAAAGGTAATATTAAATAAAGAAAAGCTTTGAAATATCACAAAACTATCTCACTTGAAATAAATGAAAGGGGACAAAGACATCATCAAATATGGCAGAGAAGCATCAAAACCCCAAAAGTGATGCTAACAAATCTCAGGTCTCCATCATGCCACTGTTTAAATTGCAACAAGGTCAATATGGATCAAGGTCACCATTGGTAAATAGATCTGAGCACATGTTTCTCAATTTTGCTTTTCTGGTGCTTTATGAAAGCTCTGTTTGAAGATCAGTCGTAAAACTAATAAACAGTAGACTGGTATGTTGTCTGGTTTCTTCACTCTGTGTGTGTGCGTGCGTGCGTGTGTGTGTGTGTGTGTGTGTGTGTGTGTGTGTGTTTATGTGTGAGTGTTGTATGCATGAAAAGATGAAGGTCAAAAGTCAATAATCTGTGTGTTCCTTAGTGTCTGTCCACCTTAGTTTTGGGGACAGAATTGTTCATTGAACCTAGAGGTTGCAAGTTCTGCTATATAAGTGGGACAGTATGTTCCAGGGATACTCTTGTCTCTGCCTCCCCAGTGCTGGGATTATAAGCATGCACTGGCTGTACCCAACTTTTGGCAGGGCTCTTGGAAATTCAAATTCAAGTTTTCATGCTTTGCACAAGTGCTTTACCAATGAGCCATTTCATCTCACAAGACCCTGTTACCTATTCTTTATCATCTTAAATTCCACATCCATTTCTCATTTTGAGTAGTGTTTCAGAAGGGGTAGAGGCTAATTATATTCCAAAAGCACCTACTATTTGATCTTCAGTAATAAAAGCAGATACTTTAGTCATCATTTTTGAGATTTTTGATAAGAATTAAAAGTGCCCCCTGAGAAACAGAAATTTTGGAAAACAACATTCTTGATCAATAGCGATTAAGAAAGAAAACCCATCCTTCATTACAGTCCTGCAAACACACTTGGGAGACTAAGAAAGAAAGACTGTAAGTCAAGGCCATTTTGATCTACAGAGGAAGTTCAAAGCCAGCCTAGGCTATTTGCTAAGAAACCATCTCAGAATGAAAAGTGAAGTGAAAGAAGGTTGGTGCTCTCTCCATGATAAAAGTCCTTGTTTAGAAAACATGAGACGCTGGGCTCGATTACCAACACAGGGAAGAAAAAAAATAAATTATTATATACACAAAAGTATTATTTTTAATTTCAACTTCCCTAACATATAAAAGATAAGTAAGGTAAATTATTAATGAACAAGTTTGTTTGCAAACATATATACATATGGCCAAGAAATGTATAAAAATATGATGTAAAACCATATTAATAACCAAATAAGTTTATACTAGGAGCTTTTATAATTATACCCTTATAATTCTCTTCCATAATGCTGCTCCTGTTGAAATGCTCCCCAGGATAGAAACAGCACAATGGTGGCAAAGAATGAAGGGACCAGAGCAAATGAGGAAGAAGATTGTTACACTCTGGCAGAAATGCTAATGACAGAAAATAGATGGTATGATTCCAAGTGAATATGCCCAAAAGGTACATTCCAGAAGCCTGTACAACCAAGTACAGAATCACTTTCTGGCTGCCCTGGAAACCAGGTAGAAAATGAGAGGCCAGTTGGGAAAAATACTCAAGAAAAACACTAAAAATGAAACAGAGACCCCGGAACTGTAAGAAGCTAGTGGAGGGGTGGGGTTAAAGCTGGCAGAGGCCCTCCCTGGAGATACCCCATGCCTCCCTTGTTCCATTCATGCCATTGCCTATGATTTCAGGATCAGCCTCAGCCAAGCACTGAAAACAAAAGGCAGTTACTGACTTGTTAGGAACTGGAAGAGCATCAGTGGCTCTAAATATTTGAGGTCTCCCAGGCTGCTAGGTTAATGGTGAATCCCTAGGCCATTCCGCTGAGTTCCTTCACAACAGTATCAACTGTAGCACACAGAATATTTAAATCATGGCTTAGAGCATCCCTTCACAATTCTTTCTACTGAGTTGTACAACTTCCAAACACATACACACACACACACAATTGATCCTGAAGATCTTCCAAATGTGGTAAAGATGGGTAAATTGTGGTTCCTGAAGACTTCTGACTTCTTAAAAACTTGTTTCTTTCTCTGTGCTCAGAATTAATTGGTTGCTATATACACTAATTAGCCTTATTAAGCTTTTAGAAGGTCTCCTATTACACATGGAAAATTTTTCTCAATGGCAATTTAGACTCACAGTAATTATTAGAAGCAAATAGTTGCTGATCTAGACTTCAGGATGAAGAACATAGGTTGGTAGAGAAATGGAAATGTTCATTCTAGTTTTAACCTTGGTTCAATATCACTGAGGAGCTGTAAGATATGTAGGTTATAGAGGCTGTAAAAATAGTTCAAAATTAAGAATACTTGCTGCTCTTCTGAAGGACCCAGGTTTTCTCTCAGCACCTACATGATGGCTCATAACCATCAAAAACTCTAGTTCCAGGGGATCCAATGCCCTCGTCTGGCATTTGTGGGTGCTGTACACACACAGGTTGCACACACATACTTGCATACAAAACACTTAAAATAAAGGCACATATTTTGTTGTTGGTTTTTCAAGACAGGTTATCTTTGGTAGTGTGGGCTGTTCTAGAACTCACAGAGACCAGCTTGCCTCTGCCTCCTGAGTGCTGGGATTAAAAGTGTGTACCACACTGCCCAGAAATATTTTTAAATGAAGATTATACTCTCTCTTCCCTCACACTCCACCCCCAGGATTCTGATTTATTTATAAGATAAGACCAGAATAGTGTGAATAGATACTCACAATAAACATTTTAAATAATATTCATCTCTGAAGCAAAGCAAAATTCAACTAGCTGATTCCACTCTTTCATGAGTCTCTAGAACTTGGGAATTGCCTTCTTAGCTATTCATTATTTTAATATATAATATCTCTAAGTGTCCTTTGCAAATATCTTATTTCAAGAAGCCCAACTAAATAGAATGACTTAAAAGAAAAATAACAATCATGAGATGATGGGACCAGAAGTCTCAACTTCCCGGTGTTTCCACAATGCAAGACCTGTACAAAATACATTCACGATCTTGTTTGAAGACAAAATACTTTTTCTAAATTAAGAATATCTCTTTTTTCCAATTCTTGAATTTTTATTTCAAGCCATAAAATTGTGACTATTTACAATTACATGAATTTGAAAGCTACAACCCTAAGCTGACCACTCGGTGACTGAAAGAGGTTCTTCATAAGTAAAATTAATAAAAACTCAAGATTTACAATGTTGGTGAAGCATGCCAGTCATTTGTAAAGCCTGGGAGGGGCTTGTGAATTAGGCAAACAGAAAGGCATAGGGTGAAATCAGAGAAGAAAATTTGTGTTTTAAAAGCATGTATCTAGGGAGCTTTCTAATTTTAATAGCTGTCCCTGAACATTTTTAGTTAGGGAAATGGGGAAGTAAATGTAACAGGACATTTCAATATTCACTTACAAGTGTACACTAGATAAGAGAATAACTTCTGTCCAGGCAGAGTTCAAGATCATCTCCAATCCCTAACCCTAACCCTAACCTTGCATTAGTATAGTTTCCAGAAGGACCCACATATTTTTCTTTCTTTTTATGAATAAAGTCACATTTTCTATCCATGTATATCCTTCTTTAAGTTCCCAGTTTCCTCCCACCCCCTCCAGTCAGTCTCTCGTCTCCAAGTCGCCCCATCTCCTCCCCAGCAAGGCAGGAGGTCCTAAGGTCCCATTATGGCTTAGTTCAGCATCCACTCCTGGCAGATCCAGTTTCCTCACCCCAACATCAAGACTGAAGGACCCACATATTGAAGTGAGTTGTAGAAAGTTACAGAAAGATGACTGAATGCAGTTCTTCAAAAATGTCGATTGGAATTTTCCATGTGTGGAGAGTCCAGAATATAATGCACCATACAGAGCCATGTTATTCTGTTGTGATTTGAATCCTTAAACCCGTGTTTAGTTTGGCGCCCAGAAATCTCTGTGCATTTACAGTTCTGAACTAAGTGTTGATGCTTCCAGAATGCAGCTGCCCTTTGGAATTTGGCTGCCTAGTGCAGGAGCAGAAGGCTCAAGCATAGGGTGGTGGCAAGTTTCCCCACTCGGTTCCTACGCAGCTGCTCTTGCCCACAGACTGCAAGGAAAGGGCAACAGTGCTTGTCACTATAGTTTATGTTTATCGCCTCCCATTATCTATGGAGGATACATTCCAATGGAAACCTGAAATTAGGGAGAGCACTAAACACTATGTACACTAGCAATTTCTTATACATGTAGACCTAGAGCAAAGGGTGATTTATAAAGTAGGTTCATTAAGAGACTGATAGCAATGGATGATAACATGGAAGTTGTAGCAATATGTCTTAATGAAGGTATGGGAAAGTACCATCACCATTTCCTTAAAGGAAGTACAGCATATCTGAACTGTCAGCACCACTACTATTGCCCTGTGGGGTCATTATTAAGTAAGAAATTGGCTACTAAACACAGACTATGATACACTGGCAGTCATCTAACAGCCAAGAGGACTATCACATAGATCACAGGTAAGAAGTGAATAATAGGTGCACATGGAAGTCAAAAGCATTCTCATCCCAGGCAGGACAGGGCAGGATTCTGGAAGATTTTGCCATGTTAATCAGCATAGCAGGCAATTGACAATTTATGAGCTGTTTGCTTCTGGAATATTTTTAAGTCTCATTTGACATCTTGTAAGTGAGACCATGGCAAGCCAAAATGAATAACTGGGGGACTACTGAGTTCCAATATATTCATGTAACACAATTCAAGTTCTAAAAAATATTCCTCTTAATCTACAAATAAGCAAACCATCATCCCGTTTAAAAACCTCCCAATACATCTTCCTCTCTCCACATCCCTTCAGAAGCTGATGAGTGAACCATGGCAGCACCCATTGTCATTACCATTGCGTGTGTAACCAAATGGGAAATACAGGGAATGAAGACAATGGCAGGTGTTCCACTAAGGTAAAGCTGCAGACAGCAGGTCTTGTTCCTCTAAGACAATAACTATGTATACTAAAATAAAGCTAAGAATTAATCAGAGCCTCTCCTTTTTCTGAGTAATCTTTTGAAAAGGCCTTGATTTGAAATTCTCTTGTGTCACATATAATATCACCTTGGAGTTTAGTACATATAAATATGCAAATGAATTTTAGAAATCTTGTCAAAACAACTAAATGTAAAGGCAACAGTTTGCCATGGGCTGCAACTGGCTACAATTTAAGGTAAAAATCTTGACTTAAAAAAGTTTATTCCTCAAGAAACTTATGAAATGTTTGGATGGAATTACAGTTAAAAACAAACAACAACAAAAACCCCACAACCTTAAATTTATGTGATTTCCCTAAAATGCATTTTTTTAGTATATTCTTGAAGTGCTTAAATTACTTTCAATTGTAGAATGTAGTTTTGGAGATGAAAAATTTCAACACTTATAGATTAAATGGTTTACTTACGATCTTCATTGTGGGTACAATCATACTAATTTTTCCCCAGTGAAATTTCAACCCAGATAGATCTGAGTTTAAATCCCAACTAAGCCACATAATAGTTGTATATAACTAAGGAAGTTCCACTTCTGAGTCTCAATCTGTGGAATCAAGAGGATGTCTAACGTACACAACTACTATTGGCGTTAAATGGTCCAATATGCATGTCCATAAAAGGTCCACTGATACTTAAAAAAATATGTTTTAAAAGTTCTATAAGGTCTAGCAGTTTTAACAATGTAAATAAATAAGCTGTTCATAAAAAATAAATATCTGGATATGGTAGTGCATGTCTTTAATCCCATCACTTGGGAGGCAGAGGCAGGCAGGCAGGTCTCTGTGAGTTCAAGAACTTCCTGGTCTACATTGTGAGTTCTAGGACAAGCTCTAAAGCTACACAGAGAAACTCTGTCTTGGGGAAAAAACACTAGCACTCAGGAGGCAAAGACGGATTTTTGTAAGTTCTTGGCAAGCCTGGTCTCCATAGTGTGTTCCCAGCTAGTCTGAGCTACATGGTAAGACCCAAAGAAGAAGAAGAAGAAGAAGAAGAAGAAGAAGAAGAAGAAGAAGAAGAAGAAGAAGAAGAAGAAGAAGAAGAAGAAGAAGAGATGGATAATGAAGAGGAGAATTTGATAAAGAGGATGTTATATATGTACACAATTGAGTTTTTTAGTGTGTGCGAGAGAGAGAGAGAGAGAGAGAGAGAGAGAGAGAGAGAGAGAGAGAGAGAGAGTGAATGTTGGCATATGTACATGTCATGTCAAGAAGGTGTCATTTTACAAGCAGAGGCGCCAGGGAAGGACAATAAGTATCTTGCACTATCACTCTCTACCTTATTTCCCTGAGACAGTATCACTACACCTAAAGCTAGGCTGATGAGCAACCCTCAGGCTCAGGGATCTGGGATCCTCATATCTCTATCCCTATTAGTGCTTGGTGTACAGGTGCACACATGGTCAAATCTGGATAATGAGATCAGACCCCGGATCCTCATGGCTGGACAGAAAGAGACTCTGGTCCTCTAAGCCATCACTCCAAACCCTACAATGGAATTTTACTCAGCCATAAAGAACAAGTTGCACCAGGAAAATGGATGGATTAGAATCATCATTTAATGAAAATAAACTAGACTAGAAAATACAAATAATTTTCTTTATGTGAAAGCTATTTTTAAAAAAAGCTAAGAGAGTCGGAGGACACTATGGCACAGGAAGAGGGGACCAGTGGGGGCGGGAACAAGAGAAAGGAGTACACGTGATCAAAGTACATGCTAAGCACATAGGAAGTGTCATGTCTTATGATAGTAAACTGCAGACATGATGGATTTGAGAATGATTTGTCTATGCTGAGAAATAAGAAATATATAAGCTTCTTTGAAGAGTCATAGTGAACTTAAGCTTTTAATGAAAAAGATCATTATTTCAGTATATATAGTTTGCTATTTGAAAAGAAACATGTTGTCACTTCTACTCATTCCTTGTAAATTCTTTATTTTCAAAATTTTAAAAGTACAGATGAGAAATATTATGCTGCTGTAGATAAAAATCTTACACTTGGAATTACTTTCTAGGGCAAGAACTGCCAGCAGGAAAATTCGGATCTTTCACTTAGCAGTCTCATTTGGTAGCCCAGGTCTCAATTTCTAGATTTCTAGTATAGGAACTAGACTTTGTATGTAGAAAGATCACTTAGTTAATACTAAGTGATAGCTGGAATAGAATGACATAATAGCCTCTTACTCCATGAATGGTAGGTCAGTGCAATCTTTTTAAACAAACAAGTTAAATTCGTTTGTGTCAACGACTCCTGAACTCAGTTCATTTGCTTAGATTCATTGTAAATCAACAAACACAACAGACATGACATAAACTAATATTTAAACATTAGTTACCCAGATATAGCCAAAGAAGGCTTCATATTTTGTTTCTTATGAAATTGAAATAAAATTCCTTAATAGGCTAACAATTGCCTTTTTAAAAATACATTAATGGTAAGTTGGTGTAAGGGTTATAGTCAAGAACAAGGTATGTTTGAAGTTTACATGGAGTTAAAATTTATTTTTAAAGTTTTAGATAATACAAAATTTGTGTTCTTTTAATTAAAAGCAAGCTTGCAGAGGTAGATTAAAATGAAGCCCTAATACAAGGCCACCTAACTGAATTATTTTAATAATCAATAACTCTATCTTAGCAAATTTTCCTTTTCAAAATCAGAGTATTTTTCCCCTAAGCTCTGTAGTTTTATTTGCACTGGGGATAAGTTGTCTCTGAATTCTTGGCATAAGGAAGTTTATTGGTAAGAAGCCTTCCATAGATATGATAATGATACTCCATATGTTCTTAGACCTACAACTGATATATTCCCTGACAATTATGAAATGGTATGAACTGAAAACATGATCATTTTTAAATGATTTTTCTGAAAATGGTGTTCTAGAATCCAGTTAGGCAATTTCATTCCACCATGAGCTGTCATTTTCTGCACCTTAGGAAATAATAAAGAAGCAGGGCTTTCTTCTTTCAAATCATATTTGAAAACTGGGTTGGGTCAGAATGAGTATGCGGGGAGAGGAAGTTGTCTATCTAGGAAAGATATTTGATATAGCTCAAAAGTACACTCCATCATTTGGTAAACCTTTATTGTACTGTGCAATCCTACACACATTTGCCACAAAAGTGTATATTAAAATAGAAGAATAAGGACAAATACTATCAGCTACTCTGGTTCTAGGATAATGATATCTGAGTATGTCAAGATGAACTTGTCCTATGGACCATATTACTAACGGTCTTGCTGACAGCACTGGATTCAAGCTAAAGCAAGAGAGCATCCAAGCAACTACTAGTATTGCCATTTTAAAGATGTAACTTTTCAGGCATAATGAGGTTTAGGAAAAGAATAGCAATGGAATCTATTTGGAAACCTAGCAGAGTAAAGGTTCCCAGTGAATGGAATGCATGGCACTTGGGCTACGCAATGTTATTGGGTCTTAACTGAATGTTGTTCAAGCAGACCGGGCCAAGAAATAATACAGTGTAATTGAGGGAAGAAATGATTAAAAGGGATATAAGTATGAGAAAATGCTTTAGGCAGTGATATTCCACTTAGAGAATTAAAAACAAAACAATGGGAGCTGCAGGAGAAGAAGCCAACCTCAACAAAAATGGCCAGTAAAACTTGGATACTGTAGAAGAATCAAAACAGCCTTGAATCAAGGCATCTTAAAGGTCAGATAAACAGCATTCAATTTTCACCAGAAGGGAAACCATTAAATACACTAATTTTATTTGTTTCCAGATACCAATTATTTCACATAACTAGTGGAGAAGTAAAAGAGAAGCAGAATGAACCTCTATGCAGTAAGATCTCAACTAAGTGGCTCAAGTGTCTCTCCAAAAACAAACAAACAAACAACAAACAGAGGCAAAGTCAATGGCTCTCAAATGCAAAAGTGAACATGGCTGTTGTAGAAGAAAAAGAAAAATCCATGAAACACATGCATTAGTAAGCATTTGGGTCCCCAGTGTATCCCTCATTCCAGAAACAGTTTGTGTATAAAGCACTATTTTTACATTCTGCTAATGTAAAACAGCATTTAATATCTGAAATTATTCAGTGGCCTACTTTGTTAATTAAAATGTTTGCATACAACTTCCTTTACTGACCCAGACCAACAGCTGAATAAGTATTTCATTACTGCCAGTTTTTAAGATGTATACCTTTGAGAAATTTAATTTAAAAAATATTTAAGGGTAAGACAGACATTCTATAGTGTAGTGTTAGGAGAACTGATGATTCATTTCTTTGGTTAGCTGGATATTTCTATTTTTACCGTATTCAAACAGTAAATTACAGAATTGATAGAAAATAAAAGAGAATTCTAAAAATGTAGAAATACAGATCACTACATAAATGTTTTTAGTCTGTTCTCATGTAGTAATGTCAGCCCTCAGAAGGTATACAGGTCCTGTGGCTTATTCCCAGAGATTTTTGTCGAATCTACAGTAAGTGAGGAAGTGCCAGCGGTCCAGCGATAGAGAGAATGAGAAGACTACCCTCCCGCCATACAGCAACCCTTCTATGTCAAGAGCTCAGAGTAAACTAGAAGGCTAGGGAACCCAGCTTTGAGATGAAATAATCTAAGGTTAAAAAGAGAAAATGAAAAGAAGACGGACTTTGCTTTGCTTGATGAAAGCAAAGGAAATCCATCCTGCTCAAGCATCTCCTCCCAATGCAGCAAACTGAGAGCTCCAAGCTGCAAAGTGAGCTTGGAAATGGTGCAGAGATGATGGAAAAAGGGAGAACCAAGTTGCCAGTTCTAAAGGCTGATTATTCTACACAGCACTACCAAGTGAGGGGGAGGGAGGGGAAAAGATATGAGGTTTTCCATACCTTTCTTTTCCGCTCCATTCGATCCCTGGGGATTTTCCGTTGTTTTTTTCTCTCTCTGTCCAGATTTTTTTCCTTTTCATCTAGTTCAGCCTCTCGAACTTTTTTGATAGAAGCAGCAGCGTGAGCCATTTTTGCACACGAAATCAGTAGAGGATCACTTTCCACTCCCCAGCAATACAGGTGATTTTATTGCTATGTGGATATGTGATTTTTTTTTCCCCCCAGCAAAGCAATGGCTGGCAGCCAGAACACTTACAAAATAATCCACTCCGCCCCCGTGTTAGGTCATAATCTTGCTCCAGCCTCTGCAGCACCCGTAATTCATTCGAGTGTCCCCCAGGTTGCCAGCCGAGCCCCTCAGTAGCACACACCTGCACATAGGCTTGCACAGGTGAGCGCCCACGCTCAGCAATGGTCCCAGGGGAAGGCGGAGCTCTGGACCCGGAGCTCCTCAGCAGTTGGGTGGCCCCGAGCGCAGACCAGCATCCTAATAGTTGCAAAAGCCTTCCTTAGGCTCTCATCACCAGTTGGAACGGTCTTGGGGGACTCCTCCAGACAGTCTGTCTTCAGACCGGAGCCAGGAAGAGGCCACCTCGGTGAAAGTCCTAGGGGGTGGGGAGTTCGCTGCCGCTTGCAACCACACCTCTATGCAGGGCGAGAGAAAATGGTGCAGTCTAGCTAAGGACTCGCCGCCGCCGCCGCGGTTGCTACGGGCAGCACGTGACATGGATCCCTGCGTCTTAAACCTCACAGCCCTTCCCTTCTCCAAGGTACATTTCAAGAAAAGAATCAATGCCGCGGGGCCGAAATGAGAAGAACTGAGCTGGCGTGACTCTCCACTAGCAAGGCAATGAGGGCAGAGCTGGACTGGAAAGGGCTGGGGGTAGCCTAGGCTTCCCGGTGCGGTTTACAGACCCACGTGAGGCCGCCTTAGCAGCCTGCTTAGGTAAGGAATCAAACCCAGCTGTACATCAGGGAGCACCATACAGTCTGGGTTTGGCGAGGTTATCCTGAGGGGCAGGTGTAGAGCAATCCTGAGGTGCAAAGAGGAAAAAGAGTATGTACCCCGAAAACCATCCATCACTCTCAGGGGCATGCATATACACTTTTAAGTGCCTCTGGTGCTTTAACCTACACATTAACATGAAAAGCAATGGAAGGAAATATGCAGAATTAGAATTTCTAGATTTTTCCCTTCGATATTCAATAGGGAAATACAGTGGAAGAGGACAATATATAAGATGTAGGTTTCCCTGTTATTCACAGTAGACAATGTATAAGATGTAGATGTCCCTGTTATTCTCAATAGGGAGAACACAGAGAACATCACCTGTAAACTCAAGATGAAATAACTCCAATCACAGATACTGTCCAATTTTCAGAAGCTGTACTAAAATATTATACTAAGAATAGCACTCATTTCTCAATGTCTCATTTTTAGCTGGACAGCGTCAACACGAAATAGATTGTGAAAGCCTTTCCTCTACAACCCTTATGTTTTAAAGGAATAATTATGACTTCTAGAGCAAGTGAGATTAAAACCATATTATCTGATTCTGCATGTATCCTGTAAGCAGAAAAGTTGAATGCTCTTTAAAAATAGTTATAATGAGATCCATGACTACGCTAACTTAATATATTGATGTATTTGTGTGGCTAAATGAAAACTACAAAAGCCTCATTTTGTCCACCATGTGAAGAGTATAATAGTAAAGTTGTCTTTTAAAAGAAAATGCTAGGTTTTGTGTGTGTGTGTGTGTGTGTGTGTGTGTGTGTGTGTGTGTGTGTGCGCTTTGGTCTTACATGTTTTAGTTTATATAATTTACGAGTGTTGTTTGCTATTTAGGTTCAGTTGAAGGCAGCGGTTGATAAATGTGCTCCATGGTAGTACAAAAACTTGAGTTCTTAATTTCATTCAAATGTTGGTTGGAAGCAGAGAATAATTACACTTGTTCAAGGCTACATGGTATTAGTAACGTGGTAGTCCCAGGGTCAGCCAGCTTAAAGCAGATTAAATCATTAAATCGGGGGTGAGATGGGGGGGGTTAGAATCAGTTCTCTTATGTAAGAGAAGTACCGTCCCTTTTGCACCCACAGCTGAGAATTCAGATCTGCAAAACACACAAAACCTTACCCACTTCATCATGCCTTCAGCCCTCCTAACCCTTCCTTGGGAAGTCTTTTACATACTGGAGTAGAAACACTCATGGGAGGTTAGCATGGATATGGGTGAAGTCAGCTATTTCCTTGGCAAGGGTGGTCATGCTTGCCCCCGAGTTATTTCACACTCCACACATGTCCTCTACTCTGTCGTGAAAGCAAAGCCATCATTACTCAAGGGTACTTCTGGGAAATGGCAAGAACACAGCACCGGCTGTTCCTGGCACCATCTGGCATTCCCTTTTCTTCTAAATCCTCATTTTTAAAAAAGGTTTACAGCAAGCAAGTCACACCTGATTTGTGGATGTTCTTTTAGCTTTAATACTCTGAGTCCTGATGGGATGTGGCTGAGCCTCCTGCATTGATCCTCCAGTTGGTGAGGGTGACTGAGGATTCTTCCAGGATACACCTTTCCCACTGCCTCAGTGGGACCTGCTTCTTTTCCCTCATAATATCCTCTCCCTTACAGACTTCTCAGGAGGAAAGCAAAAATCACAACATGGCTACAGCAGAAGGTGCACAGCTCCTGTTGTCAAAAACATTTGCTTATTTCATTCATTATTCCTAAGCTCACTACAGACCCACTTGGAAAATTAGCCAGCATCAGTTTCCCTATGTTGTTCTCTTATACCAGGAAAATTTCACATTGTTAAGCTTCATTTGGTAACTAAAAACAAATCTCAGATATAACTAACGGTTTAGTCCCCAGGACTCTTTCAACTCATATTTTGTCTTATCAAGAAAGAACATGATTGGACAGTCATTAGAGGTTAGTTTGAGTGACAGAGACATTACAGAAAGAATCGTATTGATCAAATCTTTAAAACCAACAGTGGTAAGACTTTGCTTACATTTTTTATGGTATCTTTGCATGTGGCACAGAGAAAAGACACTGTACATTTGCAAGGACACGGTGCATTTGCAGAGGAAAGTGGAAAGCAAATAACATATTCTAGATAACTTTCCTCAAGACACCATGCAATGATAGCAGGAAGGCTATAGTGCAGGGCTTGGGATTGCCAATCCTCTGCAGGGAAAAGGAGCCTGAGTGGGCCACCAGTTTCCCATCACAAATCCAGAAATCCCAGGCAATCAGGAAGCCTAATTTTAAATAAAATTGATCACAAGTCCTTTTTGTGTGTGCTAAGTTCATTTATCTTCTTCCCAATTAAAAAATGCATTTTTATTTTATTTAAATTGCTCCCATATGAAATGATGAGCAGAAGGCGATCGGTTTAAGAAAGTGAAGACGATTAGAAGTTCCTATACAATGCTGTCTATCTGCCTACTGCTGACTTATTTAGCAGTGAACTGTTGGCTTCCTAAAGACATTCCTTCTTGTTGACTTGTTATTGTTCAACCTCCTCTATGATTTCTACTTGGGTAGGGGAAAATCTATCAGTTTTCCTAGGAAAGGGAGCAGTGCACACTCACCAGCTGACCTCTGCACAGACAGGGCACCAGGTTCCAGTCCCAGGAGCTCACAGCCATTTAAATGATGCACATACCACATTAAATGGGATCTTCCCCTCAAGCCTCCAGCAGAGAAAGAATACTGGCTGCGTTTTGAATTTGTACCAAAAGCTGATTCCTTCCACACAGCATCTTGACCGGTAATGAAAAATGCTGTTGTCTCGCCTTCAAAGGTGAGGAACACACAGTGGCCCTGCTGTCACTGTTTGAGGCGCAGAATTGAGAGATTGCCCTTCAAAAAGGGCATGCTTCATTTTAAAGATAGAAAACCAGTCATTTGCTGTCCTTACTGTACAGCAATCCATTGATCAGAATCCAAAGAAAATCCTCTGAAACACCAGGCACCGAGTAAAAGGGCAGCGTTCAATATCAACTGAGCTGACCATATGCAACTTAATCCCTTATCTCTCTCCTCCCTCCACAGCTCCACCCAGGAGAAGCAGCCATGCAACTGGACCGCATAATTACTCTATACAGTCCAATTATGGGAGGCAAGGGGGTGTGGTGAAAATGAACCACCTAATCACATGATGATGATGATGATGACAATTATGATTGATGATCTGATTACTTGGACTGTGATCCAAGAGTTGATTCTTAGCAAATTCATGGTGCTAGTCCATGTTTGAGATTCTATGTGTTTTCCAAAGATGAGGAGTGATTACAATAAGACAAAGCAAACTGAATGAGTGTCTTCAGTGGCACATCACATTCAATTTGTTTTACCTGAAGCCAGAGTCAGAAGCTAATTTGGTAGTACAAGATTACTAAGGCAGTGCTTGCTAATAATATAATAGCTTCTATTATGTATTAACAACGTTTCTCTAAGAAGATGATTTATGTAATCTCACAATGCCCAGAGGGTACTACTTTCTTCTATTTCTGCCCAAGGAAAGACTCAAGGATTCTAGTCTAAATCTAGGATGGAGAAGCATCTGACTGAGGCTCATTACCATACTGTGTCAGAAACACACCCCAAATGCTGCTAAGTTCCACAGAAAATTTCTAGCTAGTGATATACATCAAAAGACAAGGCTGCAAAAGCTCCTCACCAAAGCCTCTCTATATAAATAAGATAAAGCCACACAACTTGGATCCTAAGTAGTTACTGTACTGTCACCAGGCCTGTCTCTGCTCAGACCATAACAATAGTCAGAGTTAAAGGCTAGGGCTAAGTCTGTAAGGGGAAAGAGAAAGGAGAGAGAAAGCCAAGGAAGCCACAGCTTGGAAAGAAAAAAGATTACTAGGCACAGCATTTCTTCATACGCATGCCCAAACTCATCTCCTGTGCCATCCCCTCGGCCTCCAAGTGTGAGCCTCCAAAGACAAGGAGCAAGCTCCAACAGTCTGCCTGCGGGAACAGGCTTCCTAATTAACAGTGGTGTGTGTGTGTGTGTGTGTGTGTGTGTGTGTGTGTGTCTGTCTGTCTGTCTGTCTGTCTGTCTGTCTGTCTGTGTGATTTGACAGGAAATAAATTCATTTTGCAATCAGAAACAGCTATAAGGAAGAAATTGTGCTTGTTCTTTCGACTTACACTGAAAACTTAGGAGTAATTTTATAATTCCCCTTCCCATAACATTCTTGGTTTAAAATCAAAGTTTTCTCTCCCCATCTCATCATTGTACAGTTTGTAGCTGTGATGCTGTCTTTAGTGAAGTACCATTCCAGGAGGCCCACAAGGAGGCATCTTCTTCATTCTAGAGATGAGCACCCAGACTCCCTGGGACAGATGTTGGGAGCAGAGCTAACATGCAGATCTTGGACAGAATGCTGCTTCAGAAGTTTTAAGCATCTGGACTCAAGTTTCAAATTACTTATCTTCAAATGGTCTCAGAATTTCTCTCTCTCCAATAATGACATCTTACTCTATGACTTAGAAACAAACAAATACCCATATGTAAATAGAAAAAGAAGTGCTGATTCAGAATAAATGATGTGATTTTGATTGTTCAAGAATTGAAACTTTCACATAGACTACAACTCCTACTGAGGATCTATTGTTACACCTGTTTTTGGTTTGTACAAGAGTTTTCTAAAAGCTCTGAGGTTTGTTTCTTAGTCTTTTTCTTTGACCAAATAAAAATCACTGGGGTTGGCAAGATGGCAGCAGGTAGAACTCTTGCCACGAAAACCTAGTGACCTGAGTTTAATCTGAAATCTTCAATGGAAGAAGAAAACTGACTCCAGAGAGTTATCTTCTGACCTCCACACCCCCAGATTCCATGTAAAAATCTAGGCACACTCCTGTAATGCCATGATTGCTGAGGGGAAGATCTATGGGCTCAATCACTAGCCAGCCTAGCTGACTGGGCCAGCAGGAGGCTAATGAGAAATTCTGCATCAAAACACAAGCTTTATTCCTAGTGCATGAACTGGCTTCTTGGAGCCCATTCCCTACAGAGAAACACCTTGCTCAGCCTTGATACTGGAGGAGCTTGGTCAACTGGATATGCCAGACTGCATTGACTTACCCTGGGAGTCCTTACCGTCTCTAAGGAATGGATGAGGGGAAAGCTTGGGATGACTGGGAAAAGGGGAGGGAAGGAGAACAGTATTGGAGATGTTAAAAGAATCTTTTAAATAAAAAATATAAAACACACAAGCTTTTGAGGAATGACACTCTAGGTAGATCACCGGCTCAGAAGTATGTGCTCATCACCATATACACACATCATAGAAAAGAATAATCTTAGCATCTCAAGGGAAGCTATTGGTAAGGGAAAGAAAACGTGGTCAATATTTGCCAGTGTTTCACATTTATAAGTCAACTCAAAGTACTATTTGGATAAATAGCTTGCTAGAACACCCAAAGAGAAAAGATTACATGGAACAAAAGTATTTTAATTATTACTTATGTGATATTAAATTTAAGTCACATTTATAAAATGGTAATATTTAAAATCCATAAAGTATGGATTAGAATAAGTGAGTTACTGTTCTGTTTCATAGAGCATAAATTATAACCCTCTAACAATATTTTCCCTGTAAATAGTTAATAGAAATATTTCAATCTTTTTCAAAATTAACAATAGGAATACAAAAGTGTAATTTTTAGAATATGTTTGAATC
This sequence comes from Sigmodon hispidus, assembly GCA_004025045.1. NCBI lineage: Eukaryota > Metazoa > Chordata > Mammalia > Rodentia > Cricetidae > Sigmodon > Sigmodon hispidus. The sequence continues at coordinate 44,959 of PVIH01005820.1, forward strand.
TCCTAGGTTTCAAATCAACTGAGTGGTGGATGTCTCCATTCTATGGTGTTTTAATCCAAATCTCATATCATTAAAATATGAACATAAATATTTTTAGCAATTCTAGAAAAATAATTTTGCATCTAGTAGATTCTATGTCTAGTAGAAACTTCAATAAATGTAAAATATTTATACAACATGTTTTGATTATACAACCACTTATGAGCAACCCCCTTGGAGGGGATTGCTCTACTATTCATACTAGAAAAAGGACATGCTGTCATCTGGTCACTTTTAGCCCAGTGTAAATGACCATAGCCATGAGGAGTTAGTAATAAATACAAACATCTCAGTCATTACTGCTTCTGGGTTCTTTACAGCCTTTTTACTTCCCAGAAAGTGCTTCTATATCCATTTTCATTTCTTTACCACCAGAGGATATTCTTTTTCTTGAAACCATGTTTAATTAACTTACAAATAAAATTTACTGTTAGCCATTCATCATTTCTATTTAGATATGACAATCATTTTATTTTATACATTATATATAAATTCATATCCCATAGATATGGAATCTGGAACTCTGACCTTCTTTGTAAATTGCATTTTCTGAGAAAAACAACTTTGAGTCTTTCTGATCGATAATTAAAACACAAGCACTAACATGCATGATGTGTGTTTCCAGCTACTGGGAGACAATCCACTCAACAAACAAGATTGCTGAAATAATCTAGAAATATAGATAAAATACAAGGTCTTTGTTTTTACTATGTGTGTGCCTGCAGAGACTAAAAAAGGCCGTAAGATTCCCCTTGATGTGGAATTACAGGTGGATGCTAGTCATCTGATATGGGTGGTAGGATTTGTACTTGGATCCTCTGGAAAAGCAGCACGTTCTTTCTTCACCCCTAAGCCATTTCTCCAGTGCCCTAAAATCAATGCTCTAAAATTTTAAAGATCAATACATAGCTAACATGATAATTAGGGATTTCTAAGCAAGACTGAAAGAAAATGGAACTAATAAGAGCTAAGTTAACTGCAGTGTGTTTGCTTCCTGAGTACATTTCCCTAGAAAACGTGCACTTCCTGGGCAAACGAGCAGGAACCAATAGTCAATATCCACACAAAAGTGCACACCCAAGTGACAAGGCCCCGCCACAATCATCTGAGACAATGGAGAAAAATATTCAGGCCAAGGATAGAGTTAAAAGCAGCCATCTCTCCAGCAGATCATGGATCACAAGGGCAACATGAAGTCACTGCACATCTGCTCTGAAGGAATCATTATCATCCGCTCCCTGAAATTTTAAGTTTAAATAGCATCTAAAGTTCAGTGGTCTGTATCCAAAACTACCAGGTGTACATTAGGAACAACAGAGCAGGGAAGGGCAGCAGATTTGTGAAGACTAACTGTGTTGGAGTGTGGGCAAGATGCCATCACGCAAAGGACATAGTTCTGGTGTCACTCACCGAGGAACTTAAGGCATTTCAACTCTTGGAGTGCAGACTGCCTTAATGAGCCTTTTCCCTCACTGGGTCTAATAAGCCACACGATTTTCCATAAAAACAGAGAATAGTAACAATAAATGCATAGGCAACATAGGAGTAAGCGAATGGTAGACGCTATTACAGGAAGTTTTTTTCTTAACAAAAATTTCAATAATGATACAATGGATGTTTTCTATTGACAGCTACTTGTCAGCCACATACTCACTACTCTAGGAAAAGAGGATGCCATGCAACCCAAAGCCATTTGGGTTAGTCTCAAGGATCACACTATGGGAAGAATGTTTTGCTATGGGAAGCAGGCTTTGCAAAGCAGGGCAGGAGGGCTCTCTAAGACACATGAAGGTAGATGTGACAGCTTTGTCATAATACTTCTACAAATGGGCAGAGTACAAAACCACTTACTTGGGCATGAACAAGCTGGGTCTCACAGCTCAAATGTGGAAAGTGCTTAAACAATGCACCTGGTTCACTGGAGTGAGTGGGCAGAACTTCAAATTGGGTCAAGTAGGTCTGGTGATCTCCCATGACCAGATTCCAAAGCTGCATATAAGATTGAGCCTTTTGGCCTTATTGTAAGTCTGAACATTGAGGCTAGGCCCGAAAGACCAAGCCAGAAACTACATACAACAGCTATGGCAGTCCATGACAGACTTGCCAGTCAGTGGGGGCTTTCCTTCACAGAGATTTAAATGCCCTTTATAAACTTGCCATCAGTTGCTTTCAGTCCACAACAGATGAAATAGAAAGCCAACAGAAGTAGAACATTTTCCCTCACCTTAGGAGAAGTTCATTTGTCTCCTACAGGGCAACAGTTTCAGGAAGGTAAACAATTGAATAAGAACAAAGTCAGGGGGCTGGAGGGATGGCTCAGAGGTTAGGCAAACTGATTGTTCTTCCAGAGGTCCTCAGTTCAATTCCTAGCAATCACATGGTGGCTCAAAACCATCTATAATGACACCGGGTGCCCTCTTCTGTATAATGTATAATAAATAAATAAATCTTAAGAAAAAAAAGACCAAAGTCAATCCTTGATTACAAGCTTGCTATACCTTATTCCAGAATTACCTACTGACTGGTTCAGTCAGCCATCACCTCACTGTCTCACTTCATTTTAAAGTAAATTATAATAGGCTCCCAGCATTTAAGAAATTCAAGTTTATCCAAAAGTAAACATGAAAGTAGTGGAGAAAAAAAGGAATTACATGTGTAATATAAAATGATGCTTTTCACTTAATTTTTTAGTATTTTAATTAATACATAATTACACACATTTACAGGTTATAGTATACAATATATACATAATAAATTTTCATAGAAAATTAAAACCTTAAGCCCTTCTGACTTCAAAATTTCACTACTTTAAACACTGAGTAAAGAGGAAAGCTGGAGTAACTTGTCCTTACAGCATGGTGGAATGAGTCTTACTATAAGGGGAACATAAGCAAACAAACAAACCAATCATCCTTGATGGAGCATAACTCCTAATCCACACAGGACTAAAGCAGCTTTAGAATCAGAGCCAGCCTCAATCACAATAAAGAGTCACATCACAAAGCTTTGTATGGAGTACAAACACAAAACAAAGAACAATTGCCATCTAACAACCACATAGGCATAATTCCAAATAGAAGGATCTAGAACAAGTTCTTTTACCAACAGTGACAAAGAGTCAGGCAATGGAAGTCCTTTTCATTTCCATGATTGATCTCTAAACTCAAGTTTTTGAAAAGACCAGAGACTGGCTGTCCCTTTTATATAGGCTTCACACACACACACACACACACACACACACACACACACACACACCTATGAAATATTGTGAAAAGCGTTTGTTAAAATAATGTTTTCCCCCTCATAACACCAGAAATAAAATGTCACCTTCCTCCAAATCACAGCATAAGCACAAAATGGTTCGAACAATAAATGTAGTTGAAATAAAAATCCAGCAGGAGAAACTACTCTATTTATGTGCTTGTCTGCATTGTCAGCATTGGGCATTGACAGCAGGAAAATGTTCATTGCCTGGTCCACAAAAAGCTGACATTAGATCTGGAAGGGTGTTCTTAGATAAATCAGAGTAGAGGTTCCTGGCACCCTCCATACTTTTTGGAACCTTCTGGAAAGGCAACTGTAGCCCCTTTTACTTAAAGACACTGGGTTATGGTTACAGGTTATACAACTTCAAAGAAAGGTTCTGCTTTAAAAAAAAAAAAAACCTGAAAACCGGTAAATAAACTCCATAGCTTGACTATCATATGTGTTCTTAGAAATTAATGGAGGTTGATAGCCCTCTACTGGATGAAAGATATTAAAACCCAATTGCTCTAAAATGACTTGAGAAATTGTGGCCTAAGGTTTAAAGGGACCTCTTTATGTTTCTCTATATGTGTGTGTGTGTGTGTGTGTGTGTGTGTGTGTGTGTGCGCGCGCGCGCGCGCGCGTGCGCATATGTGTGTGTTTAGTGGGTATTTTGTTCTCTGTTCTACATAGAATAGGCAATGTATTTTCCAGCAAGCCATACAATATGACATTAAGCTGTAAAATTTTAATACAAAATGTAGATAATACTATAATTTCCTAAGTAAAATGAAAGTTCAAACACAGTGAAGCATAGCCATGTAGTTACTTGTAGTTACAGGATCACAGGTATTGTATTTTCACTTAATATTTCTTTGGCCTCATTTTAGGTTACAATAACATATTTACAGCTAATTTTCAAAAGAACTCTGTTGATGAGCCTCAAATTCTACACTAATCTACATAACATCAGGCTTCAAGTGTATTACAATGTATATAAAATACAATATGATCAATCTCTTTGGAGTAAAAAAAGTTCAAACATCAAGAGAGAGTTATCCTAAAATAGTAAACCCTTAATTTACATACACAGACACAAAATTCTGAAGATGTAAAGGTCTCAGAAATAGTCTCATGAGGAAGTTGTCTCAGCCATGAGTCTTGGTGCTTATGTCAGATCCAGTGGGAAAATTGGTGTTCTGACATAGTGGCCAATGACACAGACCAATTTGGGGTGAAGTTTATTCTACAAACATAATTGTCTGAAAAACTTATCTTCTTAAGTATTTCAACTCTTTCTTTAGATACTTTCCTCTTTTGACATTCTTAACCTTTGTCACTGAAGCATCCCAAACAGTCAGTACGGCTTACCTGTTTCAGTTCTTCAACTATCCGATTCTCACAGCAAAGTCTAATTGATACTTAATTAAGAATTCTGCTAAATTGTTTTCACAGTTTCTAAACTACAGGACCAACTCACAATGGAATCCGTTCTGATAACTGGGTTACACTTGTGGTCAAGACTGAATTCCCATCAGGAATTAGTAACATCCCTAACATTTCCTCTATTTAAGATGTGTCTTAAGTGGTCAACTGCCAATAAATCTACTGAATACAAAGATACCTCTCCCCTTAGGTTTCTGCATTTTGTATGTCAGCTTGGACCACCTTGCCCTGTATGTTAGAGCTTCTCCACCTAATTGGGTTAGCATCTCTTTCTTGGAACCATTTCTTCCTGGTCACTGGAAGAAATTTTAGCCAGCTCCATTTCTACTGCTGGGAGGGGTCCCAAGGTTGCCAACATCACGCTCCTTACCCTCATCCTACATCTATCACAAGTCAAAGATTACTTGTTCTGTTTTCTTCTCTTTGCCTTCTTTTTAGTTTATACTCAAACTCCAATTTTTACAAGTTTACAACCATTCCTCTTCACCAAAGTAATGTAAAATCTCTTTATAAAAATGTGGGCTTTATATATATATATATATATATATATATATATATTAGAAGCAAAACAAGTGTTTATATTTAGTCCTATTTCTCAGACCAAGAAACTCACATGTCCATCAAAATCACATCACGCAGACACAGACATACAGATACACACACACACAGAGAAATACACATACAAACACAACATGTTTTAAAAAAAACAAGACTGTCTGCAGCAGTTAGCAGTTAGCATACAGAATGCAAACATTAAGAATTATGATCTCTATAGTTTATGTCTTAAATGTCCCTAGAAGCCCATCTACTGAACACTTGATGCCCAGCTTGCACTATGGAGAGATGCTGGAATATTTGAAAGGTGAGCAAGGATAGAAGAGGATGCCCTTGAAGGAGCTATTAAAACAGTTCTCCCTGCCTCTGCCTCTGCCTCTTGCACTTCCCAGTCACAAAGTGAGCAACTTGATTCTATCACATGAGATCACAATGTGCAGCCTCATTCATAGGCCTAAAGCCACAGAGCCAACTGTTCAGAGACTGAAACCTCCTGTGTCACCAGTTCAGATAAAACATGCCTCTTCTTACCTGACTTCAGGTTAATAAAGACCTGACTAACATCTCTTTTATTACTGAAACCAGGGTAATAATAAAATGATAACCTCAACGTGTAACAGCTAACCTGCTCAGGGTTATCTAGAAGATACCTAATGTCAAGTTTCTAAAAATACTTTTTACTTTATAACATACTGCCCAAAAGAATGAGAAAGAGAAAAACAAAAGTTATAATTGATATATTTTTAGTTTAATACCCAAATACCAGTCTTTTATTATAAATCTAGGTTTAAACATCCAATTTCTATATCTTAATAAACGTTTAGATGTCTGTTCATGCTTCACAATGAAAAATTACTAATGAAAATGTCTATATGAACAACACTATGAACTCTAGACAGCTGATATTTAAAATACTGACAGCAAAAGCCTCTGCTTTAAATGATGATGCATCATCAATGACACAAATGATGCTCAGTGATGCATTTTCAGGCTTCTGGCTCTCTGGAAGGATCTAAAGCAATATTTTAGCACAATTTTGCTTAGTGCTAAGGAGGAGGCTAAATTATTTTAGTCATCTAAAATAAATTCATATTGATATATACTAAAGTATTTTTGACTGCTTTGAAAAAATCCCAATAGAACATCACTAACATTTATTTCTCTTATTTCCAAATATATTTTCTACTAAAAAGAAATCTGTAGTCTTGGGTAGTACTATTTATTTATTTATTATTTATTTTCTATTAATTTATCAACATCTATTACTATATAAAAGACACATTTGTATTGAAATTTCTTTAAAAGATACAGCATTTAGGATATCTCAAAGGGAGAAACTTAATAAACACAGTTTCAAATTTAACAATAGTTGCAATTAGCTTGTTCTTATGTAGGTATATTAAGTAATGGAAATAAATGTTCTCTGTGTCTCTTTTCTCTAAAATACATGGAACATAAAAAATAAAATCTAAGGCACCTCAAGCCAGGTTAGGCTCAGCTACAGATAAAGAAAGCACACTAGGTCACAGCTAATGCTCACAGATGTACTGTGGCCACCACAAAGTCCTGCAGTACTTTTTTTAAAAAAAAACAGTCAATGTCTTTATATCAAGAAGCCTATCTCTCTCCCTTTCTAGCCATCAAAGCCTCTGATTTTTAGCATCTCACGCCAGGCCTCCCCTTCCATGACTGTTACTTACTTTAAAACAAAACAAATGAATAAGGATGGAAAGTTTCCAGGCATCTTAAAATAAGCTAATATGCAATGTTTGCATTTCACCCAATTACTCTGTATTGCAGCAAATGCTCTACTTTGGGAGTGAACCACTTTACTTCAGAGTAGACAAAACAAAGAGTGTTATCTATGAGAATTTGGTGGAATGGGTAACATGATAAAAATGTATTATTGGGGGAGCTTAGGGTAGAGTGGTAGTCTGCATGTACACTATGCTCAGTGCTAAACACAGCAAATAATAATAACAATAGCAGAATCAATAATAAATGTATGTTTTGTACAGTGAGCTTCTGGTTAGCTGGGATTTTAGGACAAGAACCTGTCTCAAAACAAAAGCCAGCATGGGGGAATCCTGTCTGTGATTCCAGCACAGGGGGGTCTGGAGTGCTAGTCCAGCCTGAGCTACAAAGTGAGATTCTGTTTTTCAAAACATGAACAAATAAATGTGTGTATGTATATATATATACACACATATATATTTGTGTAGATAGATCAATCTGTAGGTAAGCAGGTAGAGAGATAGACAGGTATTTTTTCTAAGTAGATAATAGTAAATATACTACATAAATACAATAAAGACAAAGGGCAATTGTGTAAACTGATACAAAATTCAGCACCATGACTGGAAACATTTCCTTCCTCCTATTTTCTACTCCTAGTCTTCTCCATTCCTTAAATAAAGTTTTCATCTTGGCTCCAAAGAAAATAAATACACTGACAGAACAAAAGACACCCCAAAAGGAGCCAAAGGAAGTAGCAAAGATCATGAATCCCAGGTACAAGGAAAACGAACAGGGAGAGGAGAAATGTCCTCGAAATGTAGATTAAGATCCACACAATGGAGGACTACTCAGCAGTAAGGAAAAATGACATCCTAAAATTTGCAGGCAAATGGATGAATATGGAGAATATCCTCCTGAGCCAGGTATCACAATCCCAGAAAGATAAGCAGAGGATGTACTCACTCATTAGAGGGCTTTAAAAAGAAAAAAAAAAAAAAAGAGATGTCATTGTGCACAAGAGCTCAAGGCTAGAACATAATTAAATGACACAGAGCCTCACTTCTGCATTGATGACCTCTGGCAGGGGTGTGGGTGAGGAAGGACTTGTTTTCTTTAAGGGTCTGGCCACAGGGAGTTCAATTATGCTCCAGTAAGTAAATGAGCAGCATGAATGGGAGTTTTTGTAAATGGGGAGATCGTGAGAGTGGGCATGATACTGAGAGTTCTGATAACTGAGTTTGATGGCATGCATAATGTAAAATCAACAAATAATAAATATATAAATAAAAATTTAAAAAGATACTTAGAAATACCTTGTCAGGCACCCAGCTGCCAGATGTAGTAAAGAAATGTCAGCCCTTGAAGTACGTGACCTTAAAACTACTTCACTTCACAGTTGGACATTTTGTCTCTCATGAAATTCATTCACAGAGCTCTGATACTCAAAAATTCCTATGCATTTACTTTATCTTTATAGCAAGTCTAAATTATATCTTTGTCATCAGGCCTCAAATGTGCAACAGTCCTGGTGAGGTTAGAGAGACAAGGAAAATGAAAGGGACATGGAAAGTGTCCCTTTGGCTCAGGTCCCTATGGCTCAAGTCAGAAACTTCAACACAAGTATTAAAACTAAAATTACTACAGAAAAACTGCTTTTCCTAAAGAAGTACCACACAAGAATATTCTCTGGAGTACAGTATTTGTATCTTTGAGCTTAACACCTCTAGCTGTTCACTCATCCCCAAAGCTAAACAATATTCCTCATAAATACATGTCACTCACAGGTGGAAACTCCTTGAAAAACAAAAGTAAACTTAAATTTTTATCTCTACTTAATTTTAAATTAATTGATCTATGTTAAAACATGTTGTAAGTTTCTATCTTGTGAGCAATGTAATGTTAGAAACATACTCATATACACAACCATAATAAAGATATTTAAGCAAGACTTCGTCAAGAATCTCATACCATGGCTTGGGGGGTATAGAGTGTTTCTTATATATCTATCAAAACTTATTAACTTTGCCCATCATGACTTCCTAAAATTCTCTTCCATCACTTAATAAAGAAGCTGGCTTTGCCTAAGTGGAGGACCCTACACAAGGGGACCTGTGGGACTTTGGTCAGCCAATGACTTTAGGGTATCTGCCCTGATGGGTGTAGTCTTTTCTGGTTCTGCTGCTGCCAATAGTGCTTACAATGACAATAATATCGTGTGCAGATTCATTGTTACCACCCATTGATCTTTCAGAATATCCAAACAAATATCCCCTATGATGGAACTAATATCAGGGTGCTATATTTTAGTGATAAACTGGACCTAAGAGAGATTAAATGGAAATGTTTCTGTTATTTTTATCTCTCGTTGATATCTTCTGCCTTCATATGATGTGTCTGGATCCTGCTATTTCTTCTCTTAATTTTGTAAAAATTTCATCTACAAGATCTACTTAAATTTTACCTTATCTTCTTGCTTCTTAGCACCTCCTTGAACTCCTGCTTGATTTGTTGCACTGCAATGTTGGCCATGTCTCTGCCCACATCTGATTCATATCTGCCTCCTCCTCCACCATGAACACCAACACCATTACCAACTCTTCCTCCATGACCGCCTTCCTCAGTGATTCAGATCTGACCTGAATGCTGTCACTGCCTCCCTTGATGCCGAGCTCCCCCTCCTCGAAGAGTCACCTCCAAGTCCAGTCACTTCTGCTTATAGTTCCCAGCCCAACTAGCTCAGTCAGTAGAGCATGAGACTCTTAATCTCAGGATCATGATTCGTGCCCCACATTGGGCACCAAGTGTTATGTGAACCCATGAGAGTCTGTTAAATGATCACAAGAATTTATTGGTATATAAAATGAACAAAGCACTGCTACTTATCCTATGGTTGTCCTCAATTCTGGCCAAGGGTAATAGGAACAACCGTCTCTCTGAACACCAAGAGAGTGAGCATAGTTTTAAACTCCTTAGTTTTAACCATTCATATACCCAGAAAAGACCACACATATCAGGTCAGAGACCCAAAGGTCACTGACAGAACAAATTTCCACAAAAAGAACTGATAAGGTTTCCTGTGGCTAGCCTATGTCTTCCATCCACAGCTGACATTAAGAATCTCTCTTCTCAGGCAGGAGAGATGGCTCAGCGGTTAAGAGCACTGACTGTTCTTCCAGAGGACCTGAGTTCAATTGCCAACATCCACATGGCAGCTAATAACTGTCTGTAATTCCAAGATCTGACACCTTTACACAGTTATACATGCAGGCAAAACACCAATTCACATAAAATAGAAATGAATATTTAAAAAAAAGAATCTCTTCTCATTCTACATATTCTTTCTATTCTCTCCAGCTATAGCATCTATTTCCACAACTTTAAATCTCTCTGTGCCAAATACATAGTTCTTATCTCTGACTCTCACTTCTCTTTAACTACCAACTCAAAACACCCATTTAGACAACTTTACATACTAGTGGATCTTTTTTCCAAACTGTTTCTCCTCCAGACTTCAAATGTCAGTAATGAGAACTCAGACAAAAGTCTGCAAGTTGGCCACATGCCATCCTATCTTGAATCTTATAAATTTTGCTACTAAATTATATTCTATCTATATCTTCTCTTTATACCCCCAGACACCATACATTGCTTCCTCTCATCCCATCTTAAACAGTAGCTTCCTGTTAGTTCTTACTCAGACTTAACCACTTCTTCATCTTCCTCATGGCAAAGAAAAGTAAATCAATAAAAAGGCTAAATTAGGGGGCTGGAGAGATGGCTCAGTGGTTAAGAGCACCATCTGCTCTTCCAGAGGATCCGGGTTCGATTCCCAGCACCCACATGGCAGCTAACAACTGTCTATAGTTCCAGTTCCAGGCAAACACCAAGGCAAATAAATAAATAAATAAAGTTAAAAAAAAAAGGGCTAAATTATAGATCTGACTTTGCTCAGCAAATGCCTAAGCAATTCCAATGAGTCTTTACTATACTGAGAAACAATTATAAATCTTTCACTACCTGGTCTCTCTTTGGTACTATCTACTGGTCATGCATCAGCCACACTGGACTTTCTCACTTCAGGACTTGCATGTGTGCTTAGACCATCATCATAGATAAACAAATGCATGAACACAGGGCTTGATGTGTAAGAATATTAGAAGTAATGCTGATGACTAAAAATGCTGATTTTGTATGGATCTTGAAAGCCCACTACTAACATATCTAGAATTTTTTACTTCCCTTGACAAAAAAAAAAGAATCATGTATCCACTAAATGATTCTTATAGAATTGCTTCACTTCTCTAAGTTACTAGTGTGGTATTGACCATAACTGAGAGGAAGGGAAGGCTTGATTTGCTCCCAGCTATAAGGGAAAGACACCAGTTTCTGGCAATTTTGAATGATTTCAGCTATAGGGATTTTTTAATAGACAATATTTGGCAAGTTAAAAACGTTCCCCTCTATCCCTAACCTTCTGTTAATTGTACTTTTAATTAATAATGAGAGTACATATTGAGAGTTGAGGGTATAGTTAGTAACAGAGCACTTGCCCTTCCAATGACTTGAACTCCAGTATCACTACTATTTTTTTTAAAGATGGACTATGTCGTTTAGGGTGTTTTTGTACATATTCACAAAAGCATTTTCCCTCAACCTATTAATTTATATCAAAATCTCAGTTTCAAATGTTGTACCAGAATAAATTGATTTGGATACATTGTTGTATTCAACATGCTAATTTTTGCTAAATATTTTTGCATCCATTTCAACAAGAACTGCTGTCTTTGGTTTTTCTTTTTCTTCAAGTCTCTGGCTTAATTAGGACAACAGTAGCCTCATGGAATGAGTTAAGAAATATTTACTTTTAATTTTTTATTTGACTATGTGATGTGGACAATTGGTATCATTTCTTCTCTAAATGTTTGATACATCTGGCCCTCATGCTTTCTTTATGAGATGAATAATTACTGATTCAATGACTTTCATAAGTATAAGCTTACTGATGAAATGTTTCTCTTCCTATGAACCTTGGTAGGTTGTGGTTACAATGAATTGATACATTTTACCTATGCTGACTATAATATTTATTTATGGTCTTTCAAATGCCCATGAGATCAATGATAATGCTTCTTCTCCCGTTTCTGGCATTAGCGATTGCATTTTCTCCTCTTGGTTATTCTAGCTATAGTCATACCATTTTTATTAATCTTGTCAAAGAACCAGCTTCTCATTTATCTTCTCTGTTTCATTTTCTCAATTACATTTATATCTATTCTAATTTATTTATCTTCTATTTTTGCTTAAATTTTATACTTATCTCCTTCATTTGGTTATTGGATTTTGGATCTTCTCTTCTAAAAATAGACTCATTGATGTAAAATTCCTTTTATAGGAATCTATAGAAAGGAGATATAGATTCTGAAAGAGTTTTCCCAGTGTCCTATGAACAACATTTATTGACTAACAAGACTATCAGGCTCTAGTCATCATTTTGCTCAAATCATACTCGTGTTTATTGCTATGCATATGCAAAAGAAAAGCATCAGTAGATATTTTTCCCTCAAACAATCACCCTGATTGCAAATTTATCTGCACAGAAAGTTAAATAATCAGTGATGCTCAACTATCTGCAGCTTTTTATATAGTTTCTTTTTATTATGTATAAAATTAATATCAGTCAGAGCTGAGTATGATATGGTGTGCCTATAATCCCAGAATTTTGGAACGAGCTGCAAAAGGGTCTCAGGCTCAAAGTCAAAACAGACAATCTTTGAGCCCTGTTTAAAAAATGAATATGTAAATAAAACAAACATTCCTTCCAATGAAGTTAACCCTCAATAGAACATAGAAAGCTTTTCATCTACATAGTGCAGGAAATAAGCTTACATACAAATTAGGTAGCTCAAAACATGAGCCACCACCATCAGCCCCATATTCCCTTTTGTTTAGGAAAATAGTAAATCTTCATTATAATTATAAACCGTATAAATGATGCATAATTTACATTCTAAAATCTATTACCTTTACACATAATTCAAAGCAACCACACCTACCATGCAGCAAACATGCTGAGACTCTTCCAAAAAAATAAAAAATAAACAGGAATTAAATTGCCAAGAGGCCTAATAAGGACCATAACCAATCTCCACAAGTTCTATTAACTAAGGTCCATCAGAGAAAGCACTGTTAGAAATGAACATAAGCTCATATCTAGGGTAGGAATGTTTGTTTGTATGTTGTGAATATTAGTCTGTAAATAAGAGCACCGTAGCAATAGGCAAAAAATCAGAGGCAGGTAAAAGACAGCAAAACTAAGACAGACTTGAGCTAGCCACCAAAGAAGAAACATGTAAGAGGCCCAGGTGAGGCACAGTCATGGCCATGTGGTCAAATAGATTAATAAAAATGGGTTAAATTAAAATAAAAGAGCTAACTAGCAATGTGCCTGAGACATGGACCAAATAAGATAAAAATTAATATAAATGTCTGAGTCACTTTTTGAAAGTAAAAGTGGCCACAACAAGTTCAAACCTCTAGCCCATACAAAAACCTCAAACAACACATATCTTCTGCAGGCAGAATCTAGGAGAATACTTGTAATCAAATCTGGCAAGATTAACACAAGTGGCACAGTGTAGACTATACTATCCCAATGGTGAAACCAGAAGGCTTACTTAGGGAAAAGCCCAGGGAGGTGTAAAAGGTGAATAACAATCTTAGCCACAATGTGGAATGTAAGGAACAATAATATTTGCCAAGAAAAGGCCAAATAACCACTCCTCAAGGCTTTGGAAACAATACTGGTCCTCATCATGTTGATGGGTTCTCCTTCCTTTGCCAGACAACACTAGAATAACAGAAGGATACAAATGGGTATGCAAAAGATAACAGCTCAGGATCTGGGCACTTCCTGTCTATCTGTCTGATGATTATCACAGGTTGGGCACTTCCTGTCTATCTGTCTGATGATTATCACAGGTAATTCTCTCAACACCCAACCTCACTATTAGAATAGCTTTACATTAAAAACCACTAAAATTGAAAATGCCATCTTATGTATTTTTCTCCAATTATATATACAATTCTTTAACACAATTTCAATTTGTATAACTTCAGAGTTCTTGGAATATTTCGTCAAAGCTATAACAAAAATGCACAAGTCAGAAAAGTTATTAAAGAAGTATCAATACTGCAGAAAGAAGGCAGAGAGAAATCAATCTGTTTTTATAGAAAATATGATAAGTACATAAAAACTATTGATACTGAAGTATAAAATCCAACATAAAGCTCCACAGCTTCAGAATGGCTATGGAGGGCTGACATGTATAGCGTAATCTCACTGCATAGTGTTTGTTTTTCATTTGAAAGTTATGTGCCATTAAATTAAAAATTAGAAAATGAAAAACAATAAAGACATGTGTGTTTTCTGTAAGGAAAATTCCTGAGCAATGTGCATTAAAACATCATCAGTCTCTGAATGTTTCTCCCATATAAGGTAACCCCAAGACAAGTGAGGAAATCCCTCTTGCCTTTAATCATCCCTCACCAATTAAATACCCATTCTGTGATCCGGGTTTTCTACCTTAGCTTCAGATGCAGCAAAGATGCTGTTCTTCTAAATTGCCACTGGAGGCCAGTCATGCTGCAGTATGCATCCCAGCCACACCCTAAATTTTAGAACAAAACAACATCCCCCCAACTATAGCAATATAAATGATAGTTTTTGAATAAACATAATAAATGTATACAAATATACACATATGTCTTAAAGTTCAGCATAAAAATAAAGTTTTGCTGGGAAAATATGGAATCTAATTTCAATCTATCAATTCAACATATCTATTCATCTCAAGATAACTAAATATGTTTATCTTATATAGTGATTGATTAATGAGATAGATATATATACATATAACATATATGTGTATATATATGTCAAAACTTATCAAATTGTCTACTATATTTAACAGAATACACTGAATATTTATGTCAGCTACATCATATAAAACATGCAAATATAAGGGATCGCTGGAATCCATTATGGCTTTAACTTTACAATAGCTATATTGCAGTAAATTCCTTCTGGTCCTCTGAATGCTGGAAATGATTTTTCTTAATCTGTAACCAAAGCTCTCGTTTTGATCTGTGACCACATTTTTAATCCTGATTATGTAGGCATGGTTCTCTTGAGACAGTCTCTTTCTAATGACTTGGAATCTTTATTTCAGAGATGTGTTGATAAGGTCATTATCTAGTTATGAAACCAAAGAAAAATAGCACTCCCCAATCTTTAAGAAACCCTTCTCTCTTTCTTCTTTTCTTTTTCTCTTTATTTTAAAATGACAAGCCTCTGCAGTGGGATGTGATTTTCAGACTATAAGAAGGGGAAAATTTGCTTAATTTAATTTACATTCTCTTCAACATGCAACTCAATTTAAATATTTATTCAGTGTGTTGGCTGCCTTCTCACTAAGAAAATTCATCACCAATGAAGAATGAGAAACAAAACACAGCAAGCAGAGAAAGGTCCAAGGTTTATTATTCTTAAAGGCATCCTAACACAAGTCCATGGTCACTGGGAATTGGAAGCAAGTTTTCAAGCAAAGAAGAATTATCACATTCTCAGTTACCACCGATTCTTCACTATAAGCCTTACTACTAAACAAGAGAAGAATCCAATCTTGGTGAATTTTTATTTTGTTTTGATTTTTTGAGACCAGGTTTTAATGTATCCCAGGTTGGCCTCAAATTTATGATGTAACTAAGGACAACCCTGAAGTTCTAATCCTCCTGCCTCTGCCTCCATGGTGCTGGAAATACAGGCACATACCATCACACCTATTTTATGTGATGCTGGGGAAGGAAGCCAGGGCTTCATGTAGAAGGCACTATCCAGCGTGTTCTATCCCAGCCCTTTGAGTAAATTTTTAAGTAAAAAGTATTAGGTGGAAGTTCCTTGCTCTCACTCTGTGAAGAGCTGTTGTGTATCTGCAGTGATTCAAAAAGAGTGCCTCCGTATCACTCAATAAGATGCCTTTCCAGAGAAGACATCAGCAGTCTTCTTGGGCAATATTTTGTTACATCACTTCTTGAGATAGGGTCTCACTGTGTATGGTAGGCTGGTGTTGAACTCCACAAATTTCCCAGAGTGGCCTTGAACTCAAAATGCTCCTTCCTCAACTTCCTGAATGCTATGATTATCGATGTGTACTACAACAACTGGCCCTTATCTAGAACTTTTTTAGTATGTGTGAACTTTGACAGATTTTCGAAAAGCAATTGCTTCCTGTAGAAAAATGAAGTTGGGATTAGAAATGGGCAATTTGGGCATATGTCTGTGACTAAAGCAAAAAGTCAATACTCTGAACTATTTTCTGAAACTTAAAAATGTATCCAGTCTGATGCTGTGAATCCTCAAGTTATCTGGCCCCTTGTCACTGTTCTCACAGATTCAGATGATGTGTTCACAGTGCCTAGCCATTACTCCTCTACAGATCTATAAAATTGTACTAAAGCAACCTCAAACATCTTATATGTCATAGAACAGCCACCAAATCCACAGAAGGTAAATGATCAACTCAGAGTCAAAAGGACTGAGAAGAAATGCAGCTGGTTTAATCCAGCTCCAGTATCTGCTCTGAAGGGCTTTTTAATTATCTTAACATCTTGTCTTCTCTTAATTTTTAAAAGCCAAATATATGTACCTGTACATGAAGTTTTGAGACTAATTTGTCATTGAGACCATTTGTCATGCAATTTATAGGATAATTTTGCACACAGAGAAAATATAACTAAAATAGCCACGGCACACAGTTATTAGCCATGTCTTCAGTATCCCACATACTTTCCATTTATCTTGTTTAATTCTTACAATAATGTAAGGTAGACATGATTATCTCTCTTTTAAATACAACTAAGTGATGATATCAAATTAATTTGCCCAGAATTATCATTTAATCACTGAAAAGGAATGAAGGGAACTAAAATACATAATGTAGGAGTAACTTATTAGAAGTTATACAGCTAATTGAAGATGGAATTCAGTCTCTTGCCTTATGCTTCTTTAATTTCAGTGGACATAGGATCAGTCATGGGTATAAATATGGATTCTGTGTCTGTAATTCTGGGGTCTGTCACTTGTCACATCTAAGCTCCCAGGTGCTGTCAGACTACTGGTTTGAGAACATTTGAATTATTAAAGATTTATAACATTGCCCCCCCTCGCCCCACCCAGAGTGGCCATGAAGTTTCTTCTCAGTACTGCTGTTCATGTTCACACACACCCAGCCCTCAGTCGGCTCCACACTATATTAAATGCTGTGTGTTTGCTATTTCATATAGTGAGACTTGTATTTTGTGGCCAGATGCCATTCTAAATAAACTCAAATATTCTCACCCTAATTTTCTTCTTTGTACATTTCCTAAAAATAACTTTGAGTACACTGACACAATTCAGACAGTCTCAGATGGAAGCAACTATGACAACAGCAACATATGTTTTTGTTTTATAAGGAAATTTCAATTTCCAACTATCCTCACTCTGTTAATTTTGCTGCCCATCATAATATCCATGATTATAAATCCTTACATCTCAGACTGTCATAAAGCTCACTTAAAATGGCTGAGAAAGATCATTTTGGAATCTGATGGCAGCTGTGACATGTTTTTAAGAGGTAGGGGAACAGACCTGGGACCAAGTCTATGATACAAAGTCCTGTTTTTTGCAAAGTTTCCCAAGGGTCATTTTCTCTCTGTGTTCCAGGGTCTCATCTAAGGACTGCTATCTATGTTAGATATTGGCCCAAACAGGTATTCTCTGACATTAGTTACTGTAGATAAAATACAATTTGGGTAATTTTCCTATACTATAGACCCATGCCGTTTCTCTGATTTCAAAAACAGAAGTATACTCATTTGTGTACATTTACTTTTTAATCAGCATTAAATTTTCCAACTCCTATGAAAATAATAATTAGATTTTGGGTAAGTTTAATAATGACCAAATTGTGGAACACACAGTTTAAAAATGCAAATAAAGAGGATGGAACTATGCTCAGAGGTTAAGGGTACTTACTGCTTTTGTAGAGGTTTGAGGTTTGTTTCCCAGCACCTACACGCTGGCTTACAACTACCTGAAATTCCAGTTCCAAAAATCTGCCATCCCTCTGGCCTCTGCAGGCACCAGGCATTACAGTGCATATACATTTGCAGGCAAAACATTCATATACATAAATAGAAGTCAATATTTTAAAAGCACATTATATATCAAAACTCCTTAAGATTACACTAACCCAAAACATGATCAAAAGATTTGACCATGCTTTCTTTAATTTATCTAAATTTTTAAGTTTAGAGTTTAAGGCAATTTGGAATTACAATTATTTCCTCCTTTTTTTAGCTTTACAAGAACATTAAGGGAGGTCCGAGTTTTCAGGTTGGGTTGGCCTCGATATGAATGTGTTGGTAAAGATGACTGATGAGCAGGATTTTTTAAAGCAGCAGGTACAATCTGTGCTGAAGTATCACTGCCAAGATTGCCGTTCATGATCACCTACGAGCAACCCATGCTACTGTTACTCAGAGCCTGAGGGGGGAGAAGGTTCCCGAAATTCAATCCTTTTTTCCCACTCATCTACCTGTTCTTATCACAGATGCAAAATCAACATCCCTAATAGCAGCTCCCAAATTATCTTTAATTATTAAACATCAGAGGAGTATTTGGCCCCTTCTAGCCATGATTCTATCATTGGCTCAGACTCAGACACCACACACAGCCAAGCAGGTTATGTAAGCATGATGACCAGGCTGTAGTATCCCATTCCCATTCAAATCAGCTTCAGATCATTATGCTCAAGCCATAAGGCTGGCTGGATGTCACAGTATTTTTACACAGACATTATAATTTCAAAAGTTTGTATAAAAAACTCTTCTGATAGTAAACGATAACAAACTCAAATTTAGAATATATTTTGAGGAAACTAAAATGTGTTTGCAGATTGAAGTCTAAGTAGTTTTCAACCCCAGGCTTTCTGGTGAAGGATGTAATTTGAGCAGATATGCCTATATAACAACTCAATAAAAAGAATAAACACCTAAAAGTAAGCATTTTCTCTTTATGAAAGTTACAGGTTTCTCAAGATAATTGTGAGGAATCTCTTCCAATAAAGCCCTAAAATCACACATACCCCTTCAAATGGAGAAATCTGAGAAGACCCATTTGGTTACAATGCTTTAAGATTTTCTGACTCAATTTAGCATACTGCAGTAGTATTTTGAGATGCCAAAAGGAATCAGATTTTTGGAAAGACAGAGTGTTAAGAGTAATAATACATAAAACAAAATGGTTGGTTGCTTTTCAGAGATCTTAGATTTTTATAAAAACTATAGTCAAGGCTAGAGCAATCTGTAGGAAAGGAAGATTTATATTGAGCAATGGAGGGTGGCTTTTTGAAATAGTGTGTCTACATTAGTCAAAGCTGTGTGCTTCCTACTGGATGATTCCAAAGACATTTTGCATGAATGCACCTGGTTCTATACTACTAACTACTCGATGGATGGAGACTCTTCATACAACTGCTACTCTCTGATTTTACACACACAAATGACACAAAACTAAATAGCAATTACCATGTCATAGTGCATTTTAAAAAAAAACTAGTGCTTTTCTTTCTCTCAAAGGAAAAAAACAATATGCCTAGCGAACTAAAGATAATGTTTGTTATTATGAGAAGTTAAGAACTTTCTCATCTACTTTTCAAGATCAATGGAGCTTGCTCTTCAATTATGAAACCTAGCGCCTTTGTATTGTAATAACACTGCAGGCTACTGATGGCCCCAGTAATGGATTATTCAAAGCACTTTCATGTGTACTATTTCTTTTCAAAGCATTATCTTCTTCATAATGATAAAGTGGATTAAAATTAGGAGTCATACTTTACGGATCAAGAGTCTAAAGATTTTTGGTGCAAGGTCTTTATTACAGTTATTTATTTATTTATTTATTATTTATTTGCTGAGCATATGTGAAAGTCAGAGGACAGCTTGTGGGAGTTGGTTCTCTCATCATGCAGGTCAGGGGTTCAAATTCAGGTTTGGCAGCAAGTGTCTATGCAGTGAGCCATCTCACCTCTCTGAGAGTCTAAAGTTTTATTTTTCTAGCATTCTTAATTTTTGAAATAATACAAAATGATACAACATATTAACAATTTCAGTCAGTTAGGGTGTCATGACAGATTTCATAGGATCATGAAATATTTGCATGTCTTCGCATCAAGGAGGGTCCATTTTCCACCAGATGAGTTTGGGGTAGGTCTATGAGTTCTGTCCATTAGCAGATTATGGGATTTCTAGAAACTGCCTCTGAGAATGCTGTCCTGAGCCCACATAAAGCAAAGCCAGCTGAGCACACAGGAGAATTGGAAAAGATGAACTATCTTGGTTTCAAGACATTGAGGTGTCTCTCATGCTTTGAGGATTAAATGGAACAGAATTCAGGTTCAGAAAGAACAAAGTCGGAGTTTAAGCAGAATTCAGCCTAGTCACAGGAGAAGGTCAACAAAACAGCAGCTAACTCTCTTCCCTGAACCTTCTTACAAATCTAGGTAAGGCATGATACTCATGCTTCTGTGTGTCAGAACTGGTACTTGCAGAATCAACACCAAGGCTACAACTACAAATCAATGACAGCATCTGCCACTTCAAGTCATTTAACTTCTGCCTCACTTGTTTTGAAAACACATTTTGTTCTTTTCCAAATTGTATTTCATGAAATTATTAAGATATCACAATAGTCCAGTTTTACCATGTAAAGCTCATTAAAGTGTGACTACAAATAAAATACAATCCAGTGTTAGCTTTGGAGGTACAGGCATTAACAGAGCACAACACAAATCTCCACTTTATGTAAATTGCTCCTTACACTTTAAATTTATGCTTGACGGGCCTGGGTAGATTGCTTGGCCATTAAAAGCACTGGCTGCTCTTTAGGGAGCCCCAGTTCTATGCTCAGCCACCCACTTGGTGGCTCACAACCACCTGTAACTTCAGTTCCAGAGGACCAGATGCCCGCTTCTTGACTCCAAAGGCAATAGGCAGATGCACTGTGCACAGGACCCCCCACACTTATATTTTTTAATTAAAAAATTAGTAAATAAGATTATGCTTGAGGAATCAGAGTGAAAGCAACATTTCATTCACATGAACATGTATCTTCTAGAATGTTTTACAACTAACCTAGTCATGCATTGTTACTCTAAATAAATAGTGAGGTAGAACAGCCTCTAAGGAAAACCTTTCAAAGCAGCCAGAATGGCACCTGACAATTCTCAGAGGTACCACTCCCTCCTCCCTAAGAGCCCCAGAGCCTGCAGTTCCCATGACACTGGCTCCCCATTCTAATCAAGAGAGCATCTTCTCATAATTCATTAGTGAACAGCACTCCTGCATCTGCTTTGAGTGTCAAAACAGAAGGCATCCTGTGGTCTTGTAGGAAATTTAGAAGCATGGAGTCTTCAAAAGAAGAACCAATGGATTCAGCATGGAATCTGTCTTTTGGGATGCAGACATTAAGACCTAGTATTTAGAGCCATAGAAATGGCTTAGCAGGTAGAGACAGGTGCTTGCAAACCAATCCTGATACCTAAATTCCATCCCTGGACCCATAAAGGGAGGAATAAGTCCTCCAAGTTGTCCTTAGACCTCAATACATGTGGTATGGCATCTGTGCCTCCTATACACAGTAAATAAATGTAATAAATGCATAAGTAGAAATCTAAAATTTGTTCATAATTTATTTTTTAAAAGATCCAGCCATAATGCATGGCAACAAAGTGATTTGGTTTTTAGCACAAAAAACAGCCATATGAATACATGAAGTCTCCCAAAAGGTTATACGAGCATGAGGTGATCACTGAAGTTCTTTATTCTATAACACTGGAAACCATGAAGGCAAGAAATCCTATGTCTTAATCATATTCCGAAACTAATTATTAAATGACATTAGTAGAATGTGGAGATTGGGGTTTTTTAATCTCAGAACTTAAAAAGTAAACATCCCTGTAAGTTCTGTTTACAACCACTAAAAAAATAGACCAGCTTTAGAAGCTATGGCTATGCCAGCATATCCCTTGGTTGTTGTTTAATTTCCCTTCTTAAAGGGGTGGCAAGCAGGAAAAAAATAAACAATAATTTAATATACTGGAACAGTGTCTTCAACTTCTGAAGAGAAAAGCAACTCAGTTAAAAAGGGAGAAAATAGTGCATTAAAAAAAATATTTCCTTCCCTAGAAAGAACTTTACAGTTTAATTCCAATTTCCTTCCCACTCTTCTTTTCCTATATTTTTCAGTGTCTTCAGTGTGGCTTTTGTTTGTCTTGTTGTTACATAAAACATTTTGACAAGCACTGCAAACAGCAGACCTCTCCCAACTCTGGGACCTTGTCCTGTGTTGTTCTCTGCTGACAATGACTTTCCCTCCGTGCCTTCCTTGAGCCCCACCTTAACCCTTTACATCCTATTCTATAGCACTACCTTATAAATGCAGTTTCTTAAATTGCCCACTGTGCCTTACCTCTTTACAACAGCACCAATCACAATGTGCTGTAACTTATAGCATATTTATCTGTTCAAGTTCCAATACAAACAACTCCCTGCCACTGACTCCTCCGACTCCTCCTCCTCTTCCTCCTCTTCCTCCTCCTCCTCTTCCTCCTCCTCGTCCTTCTCCCTCCTCCTTCTCCCCCTACTCCATCCTTCTCCTCCTGCTCTTTAGATAATCCCTAGCCTCAAATTTACAGTCCTTGTAAGTGCTGGAATTACAGAAATTCACCAACACACACAGCTAAATACAAAGCTCTTGAAGTCAAAGATGACACCCTGCTTTGGTCACCTTTGTTTCTCCTCACCACAGCCTTCCTCTGACTTCTCCCCAGGCCATCTTGCTCCCCAGACTCCAGAACTGCCAACCTTCCAGCTCCTCACTCTCAGGCCAGGCAGTTCCCCTCCAAGGAACTCAAGAGCTTGCCAGTCCTCAGCCAGGAAGCCACTTACTATGACATTACAGAGGTGGTCTCTCCTTTTTCCCAGCCTCCAACCAAACATCACCTACTGGAAGTTTTTCTCATTATCCCAATTCACACATGCACCCAAAACCACTCCCGCTGTTTTTGTGCGTGCATGCACATGTACACATACAGGCACACACACACACACACACACACAGAGGTTGATACCTAACAACTAAATAAAGGCATGTTTGAATTTTTATTTAATCCAAATAAAATGCATTAGTAAAGCTGTGGGATCAAACAGAAATAGATCAGAGCTCCTGGTTTGATGATTTATACATCTTCTTTTTTTATTTTTAAGATTTCTTTTATTTTCTATACACACATGCCAGAAGTGGGCACCAGATCTCATTATAGATGGTTGTGGGCCACCATGTGGTTACTGGGAATCGAACTCAGGACCTCTGGAAGAGTATGCAGTGCCTTAACTTCTGAGCCATCTCTCCATCCCGACTTACACATCTTAATATCTGCCTATTCTTGTCATTTTACTCCACACACTGTAGAAGTTATGGCTATGCCACCAAAATAAAAACTTAACCAAGCTCATCCGTTGTTTAGATCACCTTTGTAACTTCACATCACTTGCATCATTGGCCATTTTTTCTGGATTGTATAAATGAACAAATCTAAACTAATGATCCCTTCCAGGATCCAGATGGGCACCATTCATCACAGTGGGTAAGGAAAAGAACATTACACAATGTAAGCTCTTGATGACCTAACTTTGACCATTTAAAGAATTGTAGACTAGTGATGGAAACAAGGAAGCTCATATTGTTCATCCAGTATAGACAACTAATAATATAGAATGTATACAAATTATATAATTATAACATGGTGATATGTTGTAAATATATGTTCATGGGAAAATTATCATCTCAGCAGATCTTTTGAGCAAGCACAGAAATAGATTTTTATATCTTTACTGGAAAAAAAAAAGAATCACAGGGGTTGGGGGGGACCAGAAAAACAACTGCTTTAAATTTTAGACAACCAAAAGCATCTCCTTAATCATCAAAATGAGTTCTGCTTGGCAGCAAAATATTTCTATGTATAAAGCAACATTTCTAAATTTATCCAATTGTGGGTTTAATACTTTTCAGTTCCATTTTTTAATGACCACATTTCCAACACCATTACCCAAGAATAATTTTCATTTTTGTCTGAATACAATAGTCATGTCAACTCTCCTGCTATGGCAAAGGAAGTCAGATGTCCACCAAAGCTCCACACTGCCTTACACAGAGAAGCATTGTTTGTGGCGTTTCCTATGAAAGACATCATTTTCTAGCCCTTTTGCATTTGACTTGACCAAGCATTGGGGTTCAGGACATGAATAGAAGGCATATCTCTTTCAGGCATGGTCTGTTGAAGCATCCTGTCCTGCACTATATCTGTATTCTTATTTCCTCATATATCTCCTGGATGCCACTGCTAGGAAGATCACAGAGGCCAAATGTCTGTGGAAGCAGAGTGCTCTCAAACTGTCTCTAAACAAACCAATGTAAATTTGACTTCAAGGACAATTAGCTATGGAAGAAGGTACAAATGTTGTTCATCTTCCCCATCACCATCAACAAAATTTATCATCTTTTATGAAGCCATGAAGTTTCAGCCCTATGTGTTACAGCAGCATTAAACCACTCTTACATCACATAAACGTTACAAAAAAACAAACAAAAACTCAGCATTCTTTAGACAGACATTCTCAAAAAAATATCCTAAGTGAATTAATTCAAAATACAAGATATATAAAATAAAGTTTTGTAAATACTTATGGCTGGATGGCTTCTGCTGCTGGTTAATTTTATATCAACTTAGTACAAGTGAGAATCATTTGGAAGACAGGATGACAATTGGGAAAATGCCCCCACTAGGTTGCCATCAGAGGTTGGTCCCTCTCCTACATGTTTCCAATATATTGGAAACTTAATCACCAATGCAGCCCTGTTGGGAGGTGGAGCCTAATGGGAGGTGACTAGGCCATCGGAGCTGTGATCACAGGATTGGATTAAAGTGACTACAGTGGGAATGAATCAATTATCACAATATAGTCTCAGAGGCCATATAGACATGTGGCATGGTAATAAGTATTTAAAATTTCATCCTGATTAGTAAGAACTGCCTGGGCCAGAATCAAGCATTAAGAGCATCAGAGTGGCCACTGATTCTCATCATTTAATAATCAGTTTATGTTTTCATCTTTGGTTGTTTTTGTTTTAATGAATTTGCATAGTTATGACATGCAATGGAGAAAATATGCAAGGAAATAGTCCTGACCAGCTTGCTTCCAACATTGACTCACAGTTTAAACAAATGAGAAAGAAAGACATTATAAATTAAAGAAAAGACAAAAGAAATACAGAGAAGAGTACAGTGGTGCACATTTATTAGCCAGCCTAACACTAAGAAGGCAGAAGCAGCATTGAGATGTTGAGATCATTCTGGGCTCCTTTCCACCTTGAGTCGAAAACCTTTGCTAAAATGGATGTGCTGTAAGATCCAGTAACAAAACAAGACACACTAGTTCAGAAACAGATGACAACATGACCTCAGGCTTGGATATTTTTGCATGGAAAGAACAAGAGAGAGAGAGAGAGAAAGAAAGAAAGAAAGAAAGAAAGAAAGAAAGAAAGAAAGAAAGAAAGAAAGAAAGAAAGAAAGGTAAAAAGAAAGGAAGGAAGGAAGGCAGACAGGAAGGAAGGAAAGAAGGAAGGAAGAAAAGAAAGAAAAAATCAAACAAACAAAAAAACACGAACAAAAAAAAGGTTTATCCTCTAGAAAGTTAATAAGAGGTTAAAAAAAAAAAAAAGTAGGACTAACTCTATGACGCTCAGGCTTCCTTTTGGAAAACTCTAATGTGTGCCTCTGACAGGGTGTGTCTTTGAACTAAGCCACAGCTTCCCCTGGCTTGGCTACACCAGACACCAGGCCACTACTGACCTACAATGCCAAATCTGCCAAAAGAGCAACATGAAGAATAGACCCTGGCGGTTCTGCCTTCTGGAGGTGAAGCTCCTGCCAATGGTATTACAGCTTGTGAGCTCAATACGCAACCTGCACACGGGCTCGATTTGATGGTGATAATGGACAGCACCACTGCAATCCTGTTTAGATCAATCATGATGTACCTGAAAAGGAATCACATATGAGCTGTGGATATAATCAACTAGCAATAAATAATTTAAAAAATTTTAGTTACAGTCTTCGCAGGAGACTACTTTCTCAAGTCACTGATTCCTGTTTTAAAGGTCTATACTGATGTCAGCTGAGCATTCCAAGTGAGCCAATACGAGCTTTGTAAGTGTGCCATTGCCTTTGTATTTTACATTTGTATTCCAAAAGCAGAGATGGAAACAGATGTAACCATCCTGGGTTGTGTATATTTTATGTGAAGGCTTATGCAGCCACACTGTTTGAAAACTGGACTCGTACCATCATCCTGTGTACTAGCATGATGGCCAGATGCTGGCTTTGATTCATTAGCTAGGTGTAGAATGTAAACAACACTCACAGAAGCTAAGCAGAATGCAGTCTTCTTGAGTGACAGCTTGAACTAACTAGCTCTGTTAGGTTAAGGAACAAATGTGCATGGAGATACAGGGAAC
This sequence comes from Sigmodon hispidus, assembly GCA_004025045.1. Lineage (NCBI taxonomy): Eukaryota > Metazoa > Chordata > Mammalia > Rodentia > Cricetidae > Sigmodon > Sigmodon hispidus. Next base: position 71,657 of record PVIH01005820.1, read on the forward strand.
TCACAAAAGTAGCTTCTCTTCCTGCCCTTGCTAACTGGTTCTAAGTTCTTTTGATGGATTCTGGTCAATAGGCCTAGGCAGGAACTTAAGGGATGATAACATTCATTTTGTCTATTCATGTGGTCTATGCACAATTCCTCTTAAATAACTCTGGTTTTTAAGACTGTTCCTTTAAAATCTTTACTTATTTACAAAGCTAGCATATTCTCCTTGAAAACCATATAGAAATGGTTTTTATTTTGATCCATATAGAAATCTATAAAGAAAATACTTAAAATCAGTGGTTTGAATAGGAATAGTCCCCATAGACTCCTGTATTAGAATGCTTGCCACTAAAGCACTGGCAATATTAGGAGGTGTGGCCTTGTTGGGGTAGGTGTGGCCTTGTTGTAGGAAGGGAGGTCATACTGGGTCACTGTGGAGGTGGGCTTTCAAGTCTTATATGTTCAAGTTAGGCTTAGGGTGGCAGTCTCCCTCTGCTACTCTCAGCTCCTTCTCCAGCACCATATCTGTACACCACCATGCTTTTTTTCAAGACAATAACAGACTAAACCTCTGAAACTCTAAGCCAGCCCCAGTTAAATGTTTTCCTTTATAAAAATTGCAGTGGTCATGATGTTTCTTCACTGATAAAACCCTAACTAAGACTGATTGTGGTTTTTTTCTGGAGATGATATCTCAGTCTATAGTCTGGGCTGGCATTAAACTTGTGGCAACCCTCCTATATTTAGTGCTTGGAATACAAACCATTTAACTATGGACCACTTGGCACCTTTTTTAATTTTTATGTTTCTATCCAATGCTCATGTAGCTGTTTTCATCATTGTCAAAATTCATCATTTAATATACTATTTTTCTCATGTGCTAAAACATATTCCTATGCAAATTTTCTTATATCAACTAGCTACATTTTCCTTGCCTATAGATATTCTAAAATACACATTTGCCCATAATCCAGCAAGAAAATGTAGATTTTGACAAAGAACAAATAGAAATGAATGTTGGAAAGAAAAAAATTAATCAAATAACACTTCTGTTTGCAAATGTTTGCCACTGATAAACAACATAGCAATAATCATTTACTGAAATAAATCCCTTATTTACAGTTCTTATTATTTCCTTATGACAAATTCCTGAGACAGTAATTACTGAGTAACAATATTCAAGTTCTCTGACTTCACTAAAATTATTATTTTCTATTCAAGAGGTATAAAAAACATTTTATTTTAACTATATGAAATATTCTTTTTTAAAAAAACTTTATTTATTTGCCTTAGTGTTTGCCTGGAACTGGAACTACAGACAGTTGTGAGCTGCCATGTCGGTGCTGGGAATTGAACCCTGGTCCTCTGGAAGAGCAGTCAGTGCTCTTAACCGCTGAGCCATCTCTCCAGCCCCATGAAATATTCTTATATGTTTAGATTGACAATTCAAAAATGCCTAAGTATTCTGAAACATTTTAAAGACATCCAGACAATGAGACTTGATTGTCATTGTCCCTTGACAAATCACTATAAAACTGACTGTACCCAGAGTACAACAAAGACTAAGATGTTACAAACACTGCTTGATGAAAATTTAAAAACCTAAGGTAAGGTGGTACAGAGCATGCAGGTAATTTACTCATCATCTGGTCACACCATAAACCATCAAACATAAGATTTAAAGGCATCTCCAGTAGCTAAGTATATTTTCTCCCTCATGTATCAAAAATGTATTCCAAATTTTTCAAACTAATATTAAACCTCATAGTTACATACATGTATAGATATGTGTAAATTCTCCTTCCTCCATTACATAACAGGAATGTGATGAAGTCCTTAGCTCCATTGCAAACACCAGTAATAAACTGAGTATAAGAACTTACTGGAAAACACAGAATTACCCAAGGTAAAAAGTTGTTGCTGGGAATGACATGGGCTCCTGTGACGTTTTACAGTGGAGCAACTTTGTCATAAAAAGCCAGGTACATAAATTATTTTTGTTTCAGTCCTAATAGTTCTAATGCCATATGGTGGTAATAGCCCAAATACTTTGTGTACCAAAGTGTTGAAACTGCTGGTACTCCCCTCCAGTTCCTATGCCCTTGACTGGTCGTAGTAGACTATGGATTTTCTTAACAACCTCCAACTTACTTTTCTTTCTCTTCTTAAATTGAACAGATACTACAAGCCATTCATGGAATTTTCAATGGCAAATTACTAGAAACAATCAGCTGGCATCCAAGCTAAGGCATACTTTCTACCACTGTCGAAATAAGTCACACAGGTTTCCAGTGTGCTGAGTGCAGGCAGCCTGGGCACCAGGAAACAGTGTTTGTGCATGCTATCACAGGGCTGGTGCTGTCAAAAGGCTGGTATCTCTGTCACTTCTTCCCTTTCTTGACTCCACTCCTATCTGTTCTAAGGGGAAGATCCCTAGCAGCATAGCCAGATCTATTTATAGAAGCAGGGGAGTGAGTAGCTTTAAAAACATGATCACAGTAAAGAACATCATACTCCCTGTTGTGGCCCAGCTTTGACAGGAAGTCTTCCACAAAGGACCCAGAGCATCATATGTATGACTCCATCTAAAGCCAGGCTCAACCTGAGCTGCCTGGATGACCCATGTATACAACTGTCTCGTGGCTTCACTACCCAGATGGTGTCTATGCCTGTTCATTAGCAGTGATTCAAAGTGTAGATATTGTCCATAGTAATAAAAGTAGGTTGGTTTGGGGATTTGTGGTTGTTGGGGTTTTCTGTTTGGTTTGGTTTGGGGTTTTTTTGGGGGGGTACTTTTTGATTGTTGGGGGAGAGTTGTCACTCTTGAGTTCTCATGAAGCCAGAGTTCCACTCTTGTATCAGCAAAAATCAGGGAAACAGATGTTGGGGTGAGGAAAGCGGATCTGCCAGGAGTGGATGCTGAACTAAGCCGTATTGGGACCTTGGGACCTCCTACCCTTACTGGGGAGGAGATAAAGAGATATGGAGAAGAGAGAGTGACTGGAAGGGGTGGGAGGGGGAAGGGAGCTTGAATAAGGATATACATAGATAAAAAAAAATTATGACTTTATTCATAATAAAAAAAAGTCAAGAACAAAAAAGAAAACCTTCAAAAAAAAAAAAAAGCCACAGTGAGATATAACTCTGAAAGGCCCACCCCATGTACCTTCCTGCCTCTAATCAGTCTCCCCTTAGAATGGTGCTCTTATCCAACATGGGGGAAAGACAATGAATGGGTTCTGATAGGTTCAAGGAGTGTGGTAGGTAGATAGATATTCTAGTTTCATTCCATTGATGTGATGAAACGCTCTAATCAAAAGCAATTTGGGAATGAAAGGCTTTATTTATCTTATACTTCCAGATTACAAGCTATCACTGAGAAAAGTCAAACCTGGGGATCCTGGGGATTCTGGAGGCAGAATCATAGAGGAATGCTGCTTGCTGATTGGCTCTATGGCTTATGTTTATCTAGCTTTTCTATACAGCCCAGGACTTCCTACCCAGGAAATAGTGCTACCTACAGTGGGCTGGGCCCTTCTACATCAATTGAAACAATCCAATCACGACAATCCCTCTAAGACATGCCACAGACCAATTTGATAAAGACAAATTATTCAACTAAAACTCCTTTTTGATGGTTTCAGGATGTGTCCAATTGATGGTTAATGCTAACCAGGAAAGAAAGAAAAGCAAGCATGCAAACTGTTAAAGAAAAAGAAAGTCTGGCTTAAGAAAAAAGTAACTTGAGTTTATTTGGGAAAGGGGCAACAGTGGGCTCCAGCCCTGGTAATACATGGGGATGAGTTTAGAAACCCCGTGCATTTCTACTTCATTCTCTAACAATATACACTGTGCCTTTCTCACATTTTCCCTAAGCTAACTGGAAAAGCATTGGTTCTTATGCACTGTGCCTCTCTCACAATGGGTAGTTGTCCTTATTCTGAATGAAAAGGCATTGGTTCTAAGCTTCTATTCCCTCTCATTGCATTCAGACAACCAAGTCATTGGTAAGAACATGGTGGAGGAGGTATTATTTCAGAACTACAAATTAGTTGCCGTTTCATCTTAAAGTGAACCTAGTTTTATTCATAGACCTTATCCTGCTATTTCAATCTATATAATTCTCTTGACATTCTGGGCTCATCTGGGGTATGAGAGTCTCCTTATTCATCAATGTTACTGTCATCCCAATGTAATATGGCAATGAGTAGTAGGGATTCATCAAGCAACTAAGAAAATGTTTCAAAGGGCTTATCACTTGGAGCTAAAAAGACCAGGCAGAGGAGCTATAATGACACAGACAATAAATTAGTGTTTAAGGATTTTCAAAGGACAGTACATTCAATTGCTGGCACTGAGTGCAGGCAAAGAAGCTGCACAAACAATGGGGATGCTGGATCTCCCCTGAAAGAACATATAGTATAGTCTGAAGTTGAAGGAGTCAAAACCATGGTTCACTGATTGATTTCAAAACTACTGATAAGACTAACAGTAAAACAGATAGACCATCCCTCTGCCCCCTAACAAATTCATTGCTTTAGACCTCAATCAGATTACAGGATGAAAGTAAGACACTCTATGTTCAGTCAAAACTGACAGAAAAAAAATCTAAGGTAAAACAATGCTTTTATGTGAATGGTTCTTGAGTAAAGAAGGCTAAGTAGTCCTGTGCTTAGATTATCACCCCAATCCTTTGAAGGAGAGCTCAAGGTTAGTGAACTGCTATGATGGGGACTGTAAGATTAGATGTCAGCAAGGCACAAGGGAAAACTCATCAACTTCCTCCAGCATGGGACAGAGCACAGTGAGAACTGAGACAGATCAACAAAGGAAGAACCATCTCAACTGGAGAAGCATGAGATGTAGTCTTTCAGGACAGAGAGGCACAGAGAACAGTTAACATGCTATCTCCCTGTAGTGTTTACCCAGCACCAAGAAAAAAGATCTGCAAATGGAGAAAAGACTGTAACATGGACCAAGCTTTTGCACATGGTTAAAGAACAGGTTGAACAGGACAACCCACAGGGTTCAGAATTAGACTATTCTGGGCAAACAGGAGCAAGAGCAACATTCACTAGTGTGATTTCAACCTGTGCCTGGAAACTGATGAGGAAAGAGATGGAGGTGCCTTCAGGCTATGAGCAGGCAATGTCAAGTGGCCACTGTCCTTTGGTAAGGCCAGAGAGCAAGACTGAACAGGAATTGTGTTGAAGGTACAAGTGGTGACTTTGATACATTACTGGAGATTCAGGACCACAAAGAGCACTGACTCTCACGAGATCCCACAGGTTGAAAAGAAGCAGGATTTCCCATGGAAGTTTAGCATAACTGTGCAGCATAGACACAGCATCTTTTTGCTCACCTTATTAGTGTCATGTGTCAGCAAAGTGCTCATATTAGGATAACATACAGCTAAGCCAAATGTCAATGGGTTTCTTAACTTTTAAAAGACTCAGTTGTGCCAGTTGTTACAGAGTGCTTGCTTAGCACATATGAAACCATAGGTCCTATTCCTATCACCACATCAACTGGACCTGGTACTGTACACTATAATCTCAGTAGTTAGGAGGTAGAAGTGGGTAGATCCAAAATTCAAGGTCATCTTTGGCTACACAGTTAGTTTGAGACCAGCCTAGGCAACTTGTTACCTTGTCTCAGGCATGATGACGATTGCCTGGAACCTCAGCACTCAGGAGGATGTGGAGTTTAAGGCCAGCCTGGACTGCATAGAGACCCTGTCTCAAACAAGCAAAACATCCAGCACTCATAACTTTATTGTGGTCTTTCATTTGCTATGCCTTTTTTACTACATACATGTTCTCTTCTGTTTCTAATGCATAATGGCCACTTCAACCTGAGTAGGAGACCTGGAAGGCAGCCTGTTCTAATTTGGCTGATTTGATGGTTTGTGCCAAAAATTTGTTGAATTCTGCTCTCCAGGTGGCAAGGCTGTTTTATAACAAATTGCTGGCTAATTAGGGCATAGATGTTTTTCTTTGTTTCTCCTTGACCTTGCCCATTCCCTCCTCACAGCTTCCCGTCTCCAGCTACTGTCTTTCAGTTCTCTCACAGTCTCATTTGCTCTTTATTTGCTTCTTAATTCCTGACCTTTAACCCTCATTTCCAGCTTCCTGCAGCTGTTCTGTCTGATGCCTCCTGCTTGGCTTCTACATTTCCTACGTTTCTGTCATTCTAACTTGAGAGTGATACGTGGTAATTAGAGATGGAGAGGTGATTCCGTGGGCAAAGGAGATTGCTGTCAAGTCTGATGATCTGTGTTCAACCCCAGAGCCCACATTTAAGATGAACGAGGAGAGACAGCTTCACAGCTTTGTCCTCTGATTTCCACAGGCATGCCAAAGTATGAGTTAGCCTCTCACAGACTCACAGACAATAATGAAATAAAAATGTAATACAATGCCAACTTATTATCTCTTATTGTCTATAATTTTTCTTTAAGCTATATCACTATTTTTTCTAGAATATAAATAATCTCATAAATTATTTCTAATGCTTTTCTTTATTTGATGTAAAATCCTATCTGAAATCTAACAATACATTTAAGTGCTCTACTAGACAACTTACTATAATGATTCAATATATTGTTACTTGTTTATGATAGAAAGTTGGAATTATTTTCTTTTTTTTGTTTGTTTGTCTGTTTGTTTTTGGTTTTGATGTTTTTCACTGTTTGGGTTACTTGTTTGTTTTTGAGACCAGGTTCACACTGTAGCCCAGGCTGGCCCAAAACTATGTAGCTAAGGCTGGCCATAAACTGTCAGCAATCCTTCTGCCTCAGTCTCACAAGATACTGTATGTACCACCATGTCTAGTATAGTTTTCAAGTTTTTAATGGGTTATAAGTTTGTATGATACATACAACTGATTAGGTAGTAGAAAATAATTCTATTATCCATTTAAAGATCTCTAGAAATCTCTAACACACAAATTGCCGTTTTTTAGGTTTTTCAAGACAGGGCTTCTTTGTGTAACAGCCATATCTGTCCTAGAACTAGCTCTATAGACTGCTAGTCTGGAGCTCACAGAGATCCACCTATCCCTGCCTCTCAGAAAGCTGAGATTAAAAGCATATTCCCAGATTTCAAATTACGTTTTAAAATTCAATATTCTCATAATGTTCATAATCATTTAAAAATAGTAATCCAATATAAACAATGCAAATCACCTCAATTTTGTGTTTCTTCGCAATTTCTCATGTAGGAAACTTACATAAGTTACAGGCAAAGCAAGTTTCAAGATTTCTATTCCCTAGTCAAGGTGATAACAATCTGTTCCTAAGCTATGGCTATCACTCCCCCAACTTTTCAACACTCAGGAGCAAACTATCAGAAGCTAAATGTAAGCTATACACTGAGTTACAAATGTAACACAAGACACCATGTCCATGTTCTTCCGGGTATAGTATTCTTTGCTCAGTGTGATCTCTTTTCTTTTCCTGGAGCTGAGATCATGCTTAGCCTTCTGCCAAAAATGCTTCTTTTATGATGTACCTAGCTTATTTCCCAACCATCCAGTCATGGTAAGGTGAGTGGTTGCCTCTTCCCTTCTTAAAGGCCTTCCCTGTGTCACAGCACTAAGTCTGGTATGCTTCCACTGCTTTAGCGATAATGCAATACAAGATCACCTACTGATGTGTTTGCCATCTGCCATAAATTCCCTGAAGCCAAGAATAGGTCTCTTTCCTATTGATGGTTTATATTTGACCAGATATGACAATATCCAGCCCTTGAAATGGATTCTAAAAATGTGCTAGGTAAAGAGCTCATGGATATATAGAGGATAATGAGTACCTTGCTAGTAACCATGAACCTTTCATAATCATAGAATCATAGTAGCTGAACTTCAAGGATTCAGAATGAGTGAAAGCCCCTGCAGTTAGCATAAGAAGGCTATAGGAGGCATAGATGGATATGTTTGTTCCTAAGGTATCTCAGTAAAGGTAGAAAGGAGCTGAAATATAACTATACAGAGTTAAACTGAAATCAAACACCTTTAAAAGATTTAGGTATTGGTTGTTCAGAAGAAGCTGCATGATGCTTATTCAAAATCTTTATGCTTCAACATTTTTAGTTTGTTTTATAGTTTTTTATAAAGAAAGTCAAGGTATAAAATATACAACTGAAGAATAATCTAGAAAAGCAGCTCTCCTCCCATAAGTGACAGCTGAATGGAGACCTTTGGTTTGGGAGCACTTACATGACAAGGTCTTCAGAATCAATCAAATAGGAAATGTTGGGAAGTGAGCTGTAATGGCATGGCCATGCCCAGGAAAGCTCAATACACTCCTATGTGCTAGAAAACATGGCTTATCCTCTCTCTGACCTCTGTCCCCTACCCCAGGCATTCTGAAGCTGTGTCTTTCTGAGAACCATCACTTCCATCCTCTTAGTCACTGCCGAGCTTTGACTGACCTTGATGATAATCACTAGGCAGGAAGATTACTGTCCTACCTAGGAATCTGATGACTAGAGAACCCAACTCATCACTGCCACAAATGACTTAGAGCATTTTAGCCAAGGCACTTGACTTTTCTGGATTTTAGTTTCCTCAGATAAAATAAGACAACTGAATCTAAAGATTTCAAACTACATCCAGCTCTGAAGATGCATATTCTCAAATGAAACCAGCCTGAGTCAAATATTACAATCACATGTACATACTTGTGCACACTGCATACACACACAATGTATTCACATGCATATTAATTTTTCAATAAGACAAATATCATTTACTTTATTATACACATAGAATGGGTGATATGTGTCTCCTAGAATCCATATGAAATTCAGTTTCATTATTAAAAATATATTAGTATGAGACAAAATGCCATCCTCTGTAATTCAATTCCTCAAGTTCTATACTCACTGCTAATTTTCAAGTATTTTTAAATTAAGCAACCATTCACAACTTCTGGCCAACAAGAATAACCTGCTATCATTATGTATTAATTTACTTGGTTTCCAAACTAAGAGTATGGCTATACAAATACAGTAAATCTTTTGAGTTTGACAAAAAGAAATTGTTTTTAAGATAGAAAACATCTGTTTAAAGCATCATTGAAGAAACACAATGTGGTCAGGCAAAGGGAAAAAAACAATCTCTTCAAAGTTTTCTGAGAAAGCAATGCTGACTTTCTGAAAAATCTCTCATTTTAATAATGATTATTATCAACCTTTTATCCATAGTGTTGTCTGCAGGTACGAAATGTTTTCTCATTTATAATCAAATGCTTTCATTCTAGCCACACTGCAAAACTGGTGGTCTCTTTATTACTGTTTGGTAACATCCAGGCACAAATATTAGATTACAAGGAGATAAGAGAACCAGAAACTGCCTATCACGAGGCACTTTTCTCTGCTGCCTAAATTGATTTTAGAGCTGTAATTTCTCCAGGTCATTTTAGGGTCAACAGATATAATTGGCAGAGTAAGCTAGGGTAAATAATCAAATTTGTAGAGAGAAAAGGCAAAATATTCATTCAATTATTAAATGTCATAGGCATACAGCCTTGTAATCATTATTAGACAAAAAAAAAAAATGAGTGTTTACTAGACAAGTGCTGTTGAACAGATGTATGGGATCTGGGATCACTCTTACAGTCAATGAACACCCAGTGTATCAAGATAGTCAGCCATAGCGGTTTCAGTATTAATCACCCTTGTGATATAATTGTTTCTATCAAAAGTCTTCCAATTGCCTAGCATATGCAAGACCCACTGTTCATTCTATAGCACAATCTCTCTCTCTCTCTCTCTCTCTCTCTCTCTCTCTCTCTCTCTCTCTCTCTCACACACACACACACACACACACATACACACACACACACACACACACACACACTTCTAAACAGAACAGTTTAATCATGCATCCTCAGTTTATTGAATTATTCACAACTGGTCTTCTCTAATTTACAAAGTATATAATATCTACTTAAACATGCTTCATGTTTAAACACCTTCTGGAAGTTTACTATAAAAAATGATAAGCAGTTATACAGCAATATACAAAGTTAGACAGCCAAAAAAGACACAAAACATATGAAGGGCTGAGAATGTAGCTCGGGTAGCAAAACACTTCTCCAGCACACTGGAAGCTCTGGGTTCAATCCCCACTACCACAGAAACTTAACCTGATAGTCACACACCTGGAGTCCCAGCAGAGGTGAGGTGGAAGATTGCCTGGACCACATAGTGAGCCTTGTGCCATCCAGGGCTCTAGTGATACCTTCTCTCAAGAAACTATAAAGCAGAAGAAGTTTACTATTCTATATGATTCAGTACTTCCTAATCTGATTAAGGTATTCTGTGGAACCACACACAGCCCACCACTGTGGTCAAGAAGTGCTCTCAAAAGTCAAGTGTGGAAGCCATTTAAGGTTACAAAGGCCTCTAACCCACTCAGAAAAGTTTAGAATACTGGTTCCTCTGTATAACAGTACACAAAACGGATGACTATCCCATGTAATAAGCCCGCCAGTCTCACTGCTTTTCTAACAACTGGTAAAGGGTTCCCGGTGTGTAATGAAATTACAGAGCACATGATGGATTGCTGACCTTTTGAATTAGGACAAGCAACATGAACTCATTAGTAAATTCACCCTTATACTGGCCAGGCTGTGTTAAGAGTGTCAGGCATTTGTCAAAAAAGGTTGAAGTACAGATGGAAATACCCAAGTATAAAGCTTCATTTTCCAGCATCCCACTTCAGAGAGTAGGAACTCACATCCGACTTCAACATTCTGAAAGCTTCATGGTTGCAGTTGACAAATGCATAAAAAACATTTTCCATTTGGATTTATACCTCTGCTTTGAATGGTATCTGAAAACAGGGTTTAATAATCGGCTTTTTAAATTCAT